>VZRW01002147.1:145640-191884 GCA_013398125.1 Aegotheles bennettii
CACAGCACACCACATCACACCACACCACATCACACCACATCACACCACACCACACCACATCACACCACACCACACAGCACACCATGGAAACGCTGCTCACTGCCATTTATTCCACCTGTGGTCTTGATCCAGAATTTACGACATCTTAGCTTAAAATACAAACTCCTGGTTCCACCCTGGGAAGAACAGGGTACGACATTTCTAAGCAAGTAAAACTAAAGGAGAAACCAATAATGGACTTTTCACAATCCAAACTTCCTATGGGTACATCACCCACCTGGGGGAAGCAAGCCTGGCTTGCTATGGCTTCAAACACCCTTATTTCAGCTGGGAAATGTCTTCCAGTTTTGCCTGGGAGGGAGCAGAAATAAATGGCTCTGTGGAACCACCAGGACAGAATGACTTCTTCCAGCAAGCAACAAAGATACCCAGGATTTTCCAGGAGATTTTGGGCATGCTTGGAAATTAGAGTCACTTACAAGGAATCCCAAGAAATTAGTCAGTAAAGGCCAAATAAAATATATAATAGATGCATACTCCAGTTCTACTTCATCATCACTTACAGGGAATGCCATAGGATATATATATGTATATAGAGAGAGAGAGATGACATGCCATCATATAACTCATTAGTATGGCTGCAAACACAGTTTCCATACTACAGGCAGAGCAAAATTTATTACGTGTTATTCTCGCAAAGCCTGCGAGTTTCTGTGACTGGCACTGAAGTCGACACAAGCAGAAGACATCTTTGAGAAAACCTGATTTTATTCAGACTTCTGTATTGATTTAAGATCTTACCTTTGAGCTAACAGACTTTCAAAAGTTCGCTAAAGAATAAATAAAGCTCATTATCACATTAATTTGTGAATTAATCCAGATTCACCTTCCAGCAGTGCCGTGTCACTACAGAGGACTCAGAAGAGCTTCCTTCCTACTTCAAGTTACAAAGCACTAGACACAGCTCTGGTACTCTGGTGCCAACATGTAAAAGCTCATTACTTACATAATCTTCATCATAAAACATTTAGCAAATAACTTATGCAGCTACTGTACACAGCACTGAGCTGAACAATAAAGCTGAGAGGATTTATTTTCTCGGAGCATGACACTAGTTGCCAACATAGCATTAAAAGCTTTTTGAGGCAAGAAAGAAAGACATTGGCTTACTGCTCTGCGATTTGACTTGGACAGAAT
The DNA here is from genome assembly GCA_013398125.1 of Aegotheles bennettii. NCBI lineage: Eukaryota > Metazoa > Chordata > Aves > Caprimulgiformes > Aegothelidae > Aegotheles > Aegotheles bennettii. Next base: position 146,838 of record VZRW01002147.1, read on the forward strand.
AAACACATAAACAAGGTGAATTAGATCTGCCCAACGTTCCCAGCTCCTGCGTCGCAGCTCCTCAGTGACCAAGGTGGAAGACCCTCATGGCATGCCAAGCTGAAGCTCACCCCAAGGTCTCAGTGCAGACCGACTCCTTGCAGCCGTTCCCTACCACTGAACTCAAGCCAGTACCTGCAGTGCCACACCAGGCAGTGGAAGCCATTTCAATTTAAGTGCTAGTGAAAATGCTCTCAGGCATAAATTACTGAGGAAGGAGTCAGCTGGCCACTGAAAATGCCCACTTTAGACAAAAGAATTACTGTATTTCCCTCTCTTTTTAAAGCAGATGCGCATGCCTGGCTCGTTACCAGCAGCACACACAAGGAAAGGTTACAGGGTGGAGATGTGCACACCAAAACACACCAGAATTGTATTCAACTTTCAGGAGAACCCCCTTGGGGTGATTTCTAGGGGACTTTTCCCCCCCTTTAAACCAGACTCATTAGCGAGTTTCAGTATCACCTCTATTTGGACCTCTCTTCTTTCCATGTCCTGCATCAGTCCAAACAGCTTTACTGGGCCTTCCAGTTCTTGTGCTGGAGAGAGGTTTACTCTTCCAGAGCCTGCTAATGCACTGCAGCTGTCTCTTCCAGGCTGAGGAATCCCAGGCTATTTCAGTCATCCCTTGCCGAGAAGCCACTCCATGCCTCTGGCCATGCATACCTGTGGGCATCTCTCAAGCTTTTTGAATGATGAAGACATGACTGGACCACAACACATCCCAGCAGGGATGTATCTAGCAGCATCGTGATATCCCCTCCTTCTGTTCTCTATTTATTTAATTCATTGTAAGCATTTCATTTTCTTTCACAGTCCTAGGGAGAGATGAGCTTGTACTTCCATCAGCTCTCAAGCTCTCACTGAAGTTGGTCAGTTCAGGTTCCTGCATCTGATATATGAAGTTAGGATTGTTTTTTTCCCCCCAATCACTTTACATATTTACGCTTCTGCTCACCAAATGAAAGGGGGACAGAAGAAACCATGGCCTTTTGTGAAGAGAAATAGAACACGTTACAGGGACTGGTGCCTGTATTCACTCCAAATAGTATCTGAATGGAGCTGGTGGGTCACGACGAGAGGTGGCAATGCTGGAAGCATCATTCCAATGATGGAAATGACTGGCAGAATACAGACAGAAGATGCTCCAGTCAATTTGCACCTTGCTTGAGTAGGCCAACTACACAACCACACAATCAAGAGAACCACACTACAGAAAGAGAAGTCTCTTCCCATCCCTTCTGATGCTTACTTGGCTTTCTGTCACAAGGAAGACCCAGCATCAGCCCTGAGAGCATCCCAGCCCACCAGGAGCCCTTCTGATGGCCGTTGCTTTTAGTATTTCCACATATTTTCCAGGTATAGAATACACAGCCAGGAGGAGCTTGGCCTAATGAGATCTGAACAGAAGTCTGAGTGGCCAGTTCTGGTCTACCTCCTCACCTTTGTCACCGACCTGCACGAGGCCTTGGGCAAGTCACATAACCTTCCTACACACAGGTTTTCTAGTGCTAAACCAAAAGTAATTATAATGTTCTTTCTCATAATGTTATGGGAATTAATTAATCAAATTCCTTTCTAAACAGCAGATGCAGTAGAACTGAAGTAGAAGATGCAGCAGAGAAGTGGTTTGATGCCATCCCCTCCTCCTGTGATAGCACAGCTATACTTCCATATGTTTTTTACTGGTAAGGAAAGGTTGTGCTGAATACTGGAGGATCTCTCTGCTGCTTTAACTATTTCAGAAAAATGGCTATTGGGGAACTAAGTGACCTTAACACACCTGTAGGGAATTTTTGGACACCTATTCTACCGTTAATTCTCAGTATTACGTTTTGTTTTCTCAATTCATCATAAACAGCCTCCCTCTTTAATATGACCATGAATTTCCATCTACCACATAATTTAGCTTAAATGTTTCCAAGCTGCTTCCCTTCAGTCCATTAGCCTGTCCTGAAGTTGCCTATGTATTTTCTCATCCTCAGATGGGTCATCCAACAGCTCTGCTGATTTCCACTCTCTTCTACTGCGGGAAACCCAGACCTGTTGGCGAGGACCTCCCTGCATACCCATACATCTCATGGAAAGGAGAGTGTTGGACCTAACGAGAATGGTGATCTCCCAGAATTACTCTCCTGATGGCTAGGCACATCTCCAGTCACACTGACCTTGTGTGGTTACTTCACTGGAGAAATGTGAACTGCACTGTATTCACAGATTTTGCAATACCTTGAAGAAAGTTGGATACTTGACTTCTCTAAGAGATGTAAGCCATGATGGCACAGTCAAACATGCACATTGATATGAGTATTATTCAGTTGTTTGGGTTTTTTAATCTGCAAAGAATGATTTCCCTATGGAAGCAACAAGAATCAGACGCCTAATCTGCTTCCACCACAGCAAAGCTGGGGCCAGTATTAAAGCAAAGAAGCAACCAAAAAGCAGTGCAGAACAAACCCCAAAGTGAAAAGGGAGTCTGAAGCCAGCCTTCACGTGACGAGTCCTGAAACCCCTCAGGAGAGGCAGAGCTGCTGCAAGGAGATGGTTTTCCCAGTTGATAAAGCTCTGTCCTCTCCCTTGGATTGGTGAGCTGAAAACCCAAGGAATATCGAATCCTATGGTTCATGTCACCATATGCTAAGTGTCCACTAATTAGAAAGCCAAAGGGTAATGATCAGAAGGCAACCAGTGAGAGGCAGAGGAATGGCACTGGCACAGAGACATGCCAGTATCGAGGTGCTACAAAATCCACCACAAGCCACACACAAGTATTTGCAGAAAAAAGGACTAGATTATGTTTGGAGGAAGTCTCTGATTTTCTACTGTTGGAAGAAATCTTCTTAGCACAAGCTTAAACACTGAATACATTTAGATGCAATTTAAACTCCCCATGAGGCTTCCAAGTCGGTGTTTACAAAGGTACACAAATTATTTCAGAGGATGGGCTTGTAGTCTACTAAGAGAAGACTGAGAGAACTGTGCTTGGTTTGTCAATACACTTATGTGTACAACAAGCAGGAGGAAGATGCAATAGGTTCAAGGGAAGGGAGGAAGATGTAAGGTAGGAAGAGAGGTGAAACAAGGCAGAGAAACCTCATTAACAGGGAAAACAAATACAGGCATGTGTGAACACAATGCCCATCACAGACCTACACTACCTGGCACGAGGCAGCTTCCTGACTACCAGCATTTTGCCTAATCACACCTAATTGCTCCCTGTGTCAGAGCAGTTTTATGAAGCCTTTACTTCAGCCCAAATCCTTTTTAAAAGCATCCATAAATGTACCTGCCTGACTTATCTGTATCTTGGGGGGTTGTGGGGAAGGAAACAAAACCATAAACTTCATTCTTTCAAGAGGAGAGTAGAACTTTTCCAAAGAACAAAATTTTTATCAAACATAATATCTAACATGAAAGCTTATTTTTAGAAGCTGTCTGCACTGTAATAATTAGTTCAACAGAATTTGGGACACAGTTTCAGGAATCCATATCCTGAGAAAAAGGTACATAATACTGGAGCATCACGGGGCTGATGATCTTTATAATCATGCCACAAACATCTGCAGATCCAAATTTGGACAGGATTTCAAGCTTATTATTCACAATATTGTGTACAAAATGTCAAAAAAAAAATCAAATCCATTTATTTTCATTTGCAAAATATCTAAGCAGCCTCACAAGATAAAGCAAATCCACTGGCTGCGGAAGAAGAGTCTATTGGGCAGTGGGAAATGCCAGGATTTCAAAACTACCTGCCCGGACAGACATTTCCAGCAGGAAGAAGTTCTCATTCACCACATCTTTCAGCATTTACATGACTCATATCTTCTCTAAAAACGTCACAGATAAACCATTATCTTTTCATCTCACACCAAGTTATGTTAGCTTTAATATCAACACCAGAACTGTGAAATACACAATAATCCCCTTCACATAAGCAAAAAGACTCAGGATATAAAATGCCAGTTAGAACCACCCCTGCCATACTGGCACTGTTCATAGGCAGGGCACACTTGAGATTTCATTATTAGGTTTTTTTAATCAAATAGGTTGTGGCTATATTTCTTTCTGGTTTTTATCTTGATTTTTTTTCAGTTATAGACTTTATGGGGCTTTCCCCCCAGAAGTTCTAATAAAGCAAAGACTGAAAAGCTGAAACAGTTTTATCCTTTTACTATTTGTAGAAGTACATTTGAATTCTTATGTGCAGATTTCAGTAACTGAAAGGGCAAGGAAGAGGGGAAACGTAACTTCAGATATACTCCAGCACTGCAAATGGAAGAACGTGATGTTCTGGAGAGAAAGGGATAGGAAAGGGATGGTTGTGGAGTCTCCTTCTCTGGAGACATTCAAACCCCGACTGGGTGCATCCCTGTGTGCCCTGCTCTGGGTGGTCCTGCTCTGGCAGGGGGGTTGGACTGGCGAAGCTTTCAAGGTCCCTTCCAACCCCTGACACTCTGTGATTCTGTGAAGGAGAGAAAAGAGAAGAAACCAGGACTGAATAAAGAAATGCGAGGGGATAGGGAGAAGGGCTGATAAGAATCAAGGTACCAAGCAGTATGTACAGAAGAAAGAACATGAAATATAAGGCAATAGTGCAGGAGGAAAAGGCAATAGAAAACGGGTAACAGATTTACAAACAAAGAAGTTTAAGGAAAATCACTTTTCAAGATGAAAGTGAAGGATGAATCACGAGAAGTGTGAACTAAATGAGCAAAATGTAGCACTGAAGTTGAGGGAGGGGCAGACTAGAACGAACTGAGATTAACAGACACTTTGTGCATTTCCGTGGCAGATGTTCTGTCACCCTAAATTTAGAAGAGACAATGGGATGAGTCCTTTTACTGAATTGGCAGGGTAGTTTATTTTGGATTATGTGGTTTAAGAATTAAAGTTGCCTTGGGTGGTGCTAAATATCTGAAAGCCTCAGCCAGACCCTGGTACCTTCACTATGGGTAATTTGGGTTTTGGAGATGTACTCACACTAAAATAACTTTTTCTATTTTTTCCTTCAACTGTCGGGTGTTCTGGAGCACGTGCCAGTTTGAGGGTCTGTGCACTTTCTCCACCTTAGCCACATAAATAGGCAGGCTCCTTAGTTCCTGGTGTTTTCATACTAAAATCTAAAGAAATATTTAATGTTGAAATAAGGGAAACGAGATGTGTTGATGGAATAAATGTAGTTTGTTGGACACTGTTAATGACCGGAGCCCATCTGAATGAAGACATTTAAGTGAGGTTCACAGATGTTGCTGGTTCCTTAAGAAAAATTATGATTGTGATTTATTTTGCTTCTGCAATTAACTTAGTGAAAAAAGAGACCAAAATCTTTGCTTTTAAAATGTCTCACACAACTCAGGCAAGCTCAGTTGACCATGCTGGACTCAAGATTTCATGCTGGGTTGCCTGCAACTGCAGAAAACCAGACATGGTGCTCTGGGTGGGTCACAGCAGCTCATGAACCACTGCTAAGCCCAGTGTGTCTGGTGAGGATTCCTGTCCCCAGTATGTTCTACAGACAGCTTTTGTGGGTGTTGCCCCACGTTTTACAGCTCAAGTGGAAATAAGTCTACAGGGCTTTATACTGGACATGCCCTGCCAACCAGAGGTTAGTGGAGCAGCTGTCCTCATCCTCTTTACAGTTAGGGTTAGAACTGGTGACTGTCTTAACAAATTAAATGCCTCTGCTTACTGATGTAAACTCTATAGGAAACCTGCAGTCTGTGGCTACCAACACTTATCGAAGCTAAGACAGTTACCAGCCTAAGTTTGTTTAAAAGATTTTTAAATGTTTTAAAGATTACTCTCTATAACTTAGCATTTGGTTACCAAATATAAATTAAAATTTCCAACCACCCCCCAAAAGGGAATACCTCAGGCTCAGGGAGACATTGTCAGAACCTAAAAAACTCTTTTAAGAATTACTGCTGAAAAGAATCATCTGGGGAGCTGCTTTTCTTCTCCCAAACACGCTAGGTGAGTTGTGACTTACTCTTCTGAACTGCAGGACCATAGCAGAATAGATCTCCCTAGCACAAATACTTTACAGTAAATCATTATATCACATAACTGAATGTGCAGCATAACTAATAGTCCCAAATAAGTTTTGAGTTCATTCCACAACTCCAGAAAACAAACCCAAAGGCCAAGAGATTAAACAAATAAACCTGAATTGTGATTCAGGCCCACCAGTAGATGCAATGGTAAAAGAGACTAAAAAGACAATGAACTCAGAAATGCCCATTTGCATTATTGTCCAAATATAGAACAAAAAAGAAGGGACTTGTATCACATAACAAAGCTTCTTTCGGAAATACAGTACTGAGAAAGCTGTTACTATTTATAAAGACTTGACTAGCAACAAGTAATAGATGGTTTCCACTCAAAACACTAAAACAGCTGGCTGATTTCCCTGTGGCCTCTTTGATGTAGATTTTTAACATTTCCTGGAATTCTAGGGAAATCACAAAGATGTGAAAGAATTTTAATATTGTGCCAAAAGGACAAACAGAAGTGACTCAGGTAGGGGAAAAAAGGCTGTCATCAGTCCCCAGCATAGTGAGTGAAATCTGACAGAGGGCTCACTTAATAAAATCACGGAATTAGTGGCAACGTGACTCCAAAATAGGTCTCCCTGAGCAAATCTTATCTCCCTTCAAAGGGACCACCCATCTGGCTGATTAAAGTATGTACATACAGGCAATGCATGACTCTTGGTAAGGTCTACAACTTAGCCCTCTGCGGCATAGTGCTTGAGAGAGCACCACTGTCACAATAAAGCACGAGCTAATTGGGCGAGGAATGGGCGGGCTGACAGGGAAGAACTCCTTCCCTGTGAGGATGATTGGGCGTGGGAATGGGTTGCCCAGGGAGGTGGTGGGGTCACCATCCCTGGAGGTGTTCAAGAGGCGTCTGGATGTGGTGCTGGGTGCTGTGGGTGAGTGGGGATGGAGGGAGGGGTTGGACTGGGTGAGCTTGAAGGTCTCTTCCGACCTCAATGATTCTGTGATTCTATGATTTCTACAGTTTTTCTGCAGAGACTGGTAAGAAGCTTAAATGTATACAAACAATTGCTGAAAAATCAATAGCAATGAAATTTGCCCATTCCAAGTGGGCAGCCATACGTGGTCTGTACCACCATGCAGGAAGCTGGAGTAGGATCAGGAGGAGAGCTTGAGTTTGTGTACAACACTCACCAGATGCATACTGAAATGCTGTGTCCAGGTTTGATATTAGAATCATAGAATCATAGAATCATTATGGTTGGAAGGGACCTCCAGGGTCATCAAGTCCAACCTTAAAAAGGATCTAGAAGAAAAAGATGTCTGAGAGGTGGGATAATTAGAGAAGCTCAGCACTCCTCCATACAGAGAATTCCCATCACCAGGAGGATCTGCAGCTGGCTTCAGAAAAATACTTCCAGAGCCAACAGTCAGAAAGAAAAGTTTCCAAAAGCACAGTTGGTTAACTAACAGGAGCTTCACCTTTGATAGTTTCTGCAACCCCAGAATGAATTTGTCAGCTGAAGTGCCAGAGGGAGAACTACACACGTTTTGTTGTCATTTGGGTTATGGGCTTAATGCAGGTGGTGTCTGGATGAGAGGTGACATCCCAGCGAATGGATCTGCTCCATCCTTTCAAACTCTGGCAATTGGAGAGACCTGGGCAAATTCCACCCTCTGAAATCAACCCACAGATTTCACTGAGTTTGAAACAATTTCATGCTGCTCACCTAGGCATGATCTGCTCTTCATCAAATCAGGGAATGAACTATGGGAGGGCAACCACTCAAAGTCTGGCTTTCCTTCCAAAAGCATGGCTGAGTTACACCCTGGGAGCACACAGACTGTAAGGAGAGGGTGCTTGGGTGAATAGCACAGGGGAGTTTGCTGCACTGGCCTTTTCAGGTGCACCTCTGGCTCTGAAGGATGGGTGATACTCCCTCTGTCCCTCGTCCTACTGCATCAGCCCGTGTGGCTCATGGAAGCCAAGATCAGAACACGACTTCCCCACATGTAGCAAGTGACCTCGTACCTGAGATAGAAATGTGATGCTCTTATTATATGCCCCTCAGTGGTTCTGGTTCTCCATACAGAAGGCAGCCTGACAGAGTACTCGGTACCCAATTACTGCCCAGACACGAGGCCACACAGATAAGCTGCTGTTATTTCACTAAACAGCTGTCAAGAACAGCTATCAGACAGCCTCTCATTTCAAGACTGTAACGACCTGGTGCTCGTGAATACTCCTTAAGGGATGGACAGGCCATGGAAGCTCTCTACTTTGGCAGTGGAGCCTTACTTATAGGAAATCTCAAGTTTTATACAAACTTCATAAGAAGGGTGTGGGGAAGACAGGAGAAAATACCTCTAGTTAAAAAAAAGACCCAAGACCCCAAACAAAACATCCAGGTGTGCCCAGGTTGCCTGGTTGGTAAGGAAATGTGCCAGGAAGAAGCCTCAGGCTGGGAAGAGAGGAGGTGGACAACAGCTGGCCCCAGCACTGCCACTGACTCCAACACTGCCCTCGGTCACCACTGCAGCCAGGCACCTCCAGTGTGTGCTCCTCTCCTCCTCCTCCCCAGGATGGTCTGCAGCCTCACCACTCGTGGCTTGGACGGGTGGCTCAGGGGGAGGTGGGGGCCCACAGGCATCTGAGCTCGGGGAGCAGGAGGCAGGATCATCTGTCCCTCACCAGCACGGAGCTCTGGTACCACTGCCATCCTTGCTGCACGAAGCGTATTGTTCCTATATAAGCATCAAAGTCCAGCACCTCTGCTTCCCGGGTCAGGCTTTGAAAGTCAGTGCTTGCATTCTGAGCTATTGATTTATTTTTTTCATATTGATGCATACACTCTGCTCTGTTTAACTTCCAAATATTCCCATCAAGTTTTACCTTGCTGAATTCCTGTCCTTTCAGTGCAGAGATGAGAAGACACTCCTGACCGCTTCTGCAATCAGGTGCATAGAGGAGCTGGCTCTAGACTGGAGCTGCACACCAGCTTGGCACGAACCAGCTGCATGTCTATAAAAGCAATTCCTTGGCAAGGAACTCCACATTTCCCTCTTCCTGACTTAAATTCAGTTTGTTTGTTTGTTTTTTTTCCCCTGGGTTAAACGTGACCCCACCTACTCAACTGTAGAAGACTAAAACTGATTTTGAAGGTTACAATCCAAGACCTGAAGAATCTCATCTACATATTTCATGTCACCATCTCTACCACAGCATAACATCAATTTTTCAGACATGGTCAAAGCAGCTTAGCACTTAAGGTGACTCTTTAACCCTGGGTTTAAAAAACAAACCAAACCCAAACCCACCATATGTTGCAGAATAAAACTGATACCGCTGTAACCACATGAAAAATACTATCATGATTGTTGCAGAAAAGGTGTTTCTATTTCTGAACAGCTGTATGGCATAATCAAAGCTCTCCACCAAAAACACCAGGGTAAAAACCTCTTGCAGACCCACCTTCTGCAAACTCACGACAGGAAAAAACCATGAAGACTAACAGCAGAATTACATTGGCAGATTAAAAAAACCTTCTGTGGAGTAGAATTACATTTGAAAAAAGACCAAGTTCGTGATCAAGCACTACAAACTTGGGAGCAAGTATCTTGGTTCACAGCAAAAATCCCATTGATGCCCATAGGAAGTCTATATGGTACTGCAAAGCCATCCAGGATGCAAAGTGACCATGGCAATAAGCACCACTTCACTGGAAAAGTTGATATGGATCATTTCCTGGGCACCGTTTAGATCTGCCCTTTAATTGTGTGTTGCATCATTGTTAATTGGTATCTAGTAAGGAACAAAGATTCCAAAGGTCTTCAATTAACACACTTAAAGCTGAATAAAGCTGCCACTACACCTTCAAGCTGCTGTTCGAAGGTTCACACTCAGTCACTAGGATTGGAAATTACTTATTTTCAACAAACCCCTTCATTCTGTGGAACTTGGACTTGTCACAAAGGCAACAGAAACCCATCGAGGAGTGGTCCAGGCTTTGCAGAGTATTATGTCTCTTCCTTGGACCAGCTCACGGATGTATAAATACAACCCAGAACAAGCAGCTAAGTGTTATCACATTAATGGCAAATAACAGCCCTGCTTTTCAACTGACGACTCAAAATAGGGAACTTCTTTGGGAGGAATAAAAACCTCAGGAAAACCTTGTTATATTTCAGAGCATTCTGCTGACAACCTGCTGGCACGGGGTCTTGTCCTGCAAGAATCTCCAACCAACCACTTACTGATGGGAAAATCAAGTGCAGCTCAGTCCCTCCTGCAGGAAACCGATCTAGTACCTCCTCACCTGACCAACCAGGAGACAGAAAAACACACAAAAACCAAACAACACAACAAACCAAAGAAAATCTGTCCGGTTATCTGGAAGCACCTCCTTCCAAAAGTCATGTCCTGGACTTGAACAGGTGGCCTGCTCTGTTAGCTCACACATAATGCACCCGCCCCATTAAAATGTTATCCTGAGTTTCCTACTTCAGCCTTTGACTGAAAACAAAGCAGAGCCAGTGTATCCTAAACAGGTGTAAAAGTTGTGATTTACCTCCATGCTTGCTTGCTTGACACTAACACGCAGACTCACAGAGTCATCGAGGCTGGAAGAGACCTTCAAGATCATGCCCCTTCCCATCCTTGTGATTTACAGGACAGGTATTCAAGTGCAGGATCTCTCACTCCTTGTGTTTGAAACCAAGCTGGCACATAAGGCTCCAGTCCCAAAGGAGGCTTTTTATACCATCACACAGGCAATAACAGACACTTCAGCATTCAAATCACATCAAATGGATTATTAATGGTTAAAAATACCCTAAGCAACACCAGCCACTTAGAAACATGCATTGTCTGTAAGACTAAAAAGTCTTTTCATAAAGAAATGATTTCCCCTATGCAACTGAAAGGAGATTTCTTAGCAGCCACGCTTTACAAAATAGCTTTTTAAGTTAAGAAAAGACTTCAAGATTGGAGCTTTCCTAGTCCAAGTCTCAGCTTGCAGCAGATTTCGCAGTTGAGTAATAAACCCTTTCAAAATATGGTTTATTATGGAAATACTGTCAGAGCCTTAATTAAAGTAGGCGCCACAACAGTAGAGCTGCTTACACAACAAATGGGCTCTGGAGAGAACATCAGGCACTCGCTGACCTCTGCATTAAGTGCTTTGCTTTCAGCCCACTGTCGATAAAGCCATCCGAATGGGATCCCTCCTATATCCACAGCCCACGGAGCTCTCGGCAGGAACAAGGGAAGATGAAGCAGCAGCTGGTGTCCCCGGCAGCAGTTTGAAACCACAAATGTGAGCACCTCTTCTACAACAGACCAAGGGATCCTCCCTGTCTGGGAAATGAGAAAGGACCTTCAAACCAGCCTTTCGGGGCTGAGATTTAATTCGACTTCATCGATTTAACTCGACTTCATCTGCTGCACGGATCACAAAGAATTACGCCCCCACGTCAACAATATTTCTGTCTTATTACATTTTCATAAAGGGGAACCCCTGGCCTCACCGAAGGCGCAGGAAATTCTGCCAGTGGCTGCAGAGCCCAGGTTTTCCCCAGGTTTTCCCCAGAGTGAATCAGGTTATAACCCGCTCCCTGGGAAAATTGCGATGCTTAGAAAAACGATGCTTTACGACAGGAATTTGTGATGTGCTGATGAGACGGATCAGGATGGGTAGAGCCCGAAAAATGCAAAAATAACCTCAAAGTCCCTCTATCGAAGACATTTAGAGCCCGCGTGTGAAACACATCCAGCGTGCCTATCCCAAGCAGGAATGTTCCCAGAGCACGGTGCTCCATCTCACTGCAGCCTTCCTTTCGGCATGTGCACCATGTGTCTAGGCTTAATCCCACAGTTCCTTATCCCGAGGCAAACAGGATTCTTTCCCAGTCAATTATGTTAATTGCAAAAGCACTCGCCTGTCCCTAGGGAGGCTGTGGGAAGATCGCTGCAGCACCACAGCAGCCATTCCGGCCACATCCTCGCGGCGCTGCACAACTGCAGGGGGGGACAGAGGGAAAGGGGCTTTGCCTCCAGGTTTCACCAACACTGTTAGCTGTGCGAGCACACGGCTTTGAGGAGGATGCTGAAGGTTGTCCCTGGACACGGACAGGTTTTAAATGTGTGGATTTTTCAGTGGTGTTTTTCAGAGCGCACTCTCCCCTCAATTTTTGCAAATGCCACCTGGGCATCAGCAAATGTCCCCACTGCCAACTGCCTTTTGTACCTGGTCTTCCAAAAAGCCCTCAGGAGCGTACAGGACTCCAGCTATTTTGCTGCAAGAAAATAAAATAAATGAGAAATGATGCCTTATTGAGTGAAAGAAGCGCAGTGCTAGCGCACGCAAGGAGCCCTCCTCAGGAACACATGAAGACACAAGGCTGAGAACCACATCTGCTAAGGAAAAGCTTGCAGACTGTGCTCTATCCAGCCCACAAAGGGAAGGCCAAGGAATAACTGAATCCCGCTGTGATTGCATAAATATGGGAAACGAGCTTTTGATAGAGGGCTGTTCACTTTGGCAGACAGGGGTCTAACGAGACCTAATGCCCAGCTAAATCTAGGCTTGTGTCAAGGTATGGCACGCACAGCAGCAGAAGAACTTACACATCATTCCAAGGAAAGCAACGGAAGGCCTCTTGTTCTTCCCAAAAGCTGAAAACATCACCAGCCAGAGCAAACCCCGCTCAAACATACCAAGCATCGCTGGGATAATCCAGCACAGAAAGTGTTTACGCCAAGACTGGATGTTTCCTCCGAGATCAGCTCCAATTAAAGCCGTCCTACGGGCTGCAGGGGACTGCTTTATCTGGTCATAGCGGTCCCTCTGGGCTTCCTAATCTGTAATCTGATTTTCAGTCATGGAGCAGCACTGCTATGCACTCCCCTTGCTTCCACCCTTGGAAGTGTCATGCGGTGCAGGATGTGGTAAATAAAAGCACATAGCACTTATTTTTAAAGCTGGCTGGCATGAGATAGGGAGGAAAGACTATTTGTGGGTGGTTTAAATGAATGTACTATATTTAATTCATGCCTTTCATCAGATGACACAGCAAGAGGCGCATAACAAGGATGAAACAGCTAAGATTTACTGAGAAAAAGCAGTAATTCTACTTGTTTGGAAAGATGGCCTGCTCCTCAGCCAGCCACTGCATTTCCCTTTCCATTCTCCCAAAGCCTGGGAGTGAAACACATATCTATTTGTGTCGGGTCTAGTGACATCGTATTTAAGAACATACCCAGTCTCTCTGTCCCGCTGGCAGATGCTGGTGTGTAAAACGGGGACAGAACTGAAAAATCAGGGACAGAACTGAAAAATAAACATGTTTGAGCATGGTCTCTGAGCTCAGCATTTAACCGGCTCCAGCTCGCTGCCGACCACTTCTAATTCTTTGTGGATTTGCTGGAGTGGAGGTGGCCAAGCAGTTCTTCTACCTGCCTGACACTGCTGTGCTGATTTCAACACACTTCACCCTTGGCAGAGCGTGGGCCAGGTCTGCCAAAGGCTTGTGTAGACCTTTATAGCAAATAAGAATAAATCTACCTGGCCCAAGTATGCGTTTTTTCAGGAGTCCCCCAGTCTCTCTCCAATCCCCGACAGACAAAAGATGCTCTTATTTTCCGTGTTTCTTTGAGGAGAATGTCTGTAATTAGAAAGAAGTTTAACTGATGCAAAGTCAGCCCAGCAGAAAAGTGCAGGAACAGTGAAATGATCACACTCGTTTGGAAAAACAGACAAGACTGAAGGTTTGCTCGTGTTTATCCAATGCAGCTCCAGGAAAGAAATGCTACAGAGCATTTTAATGGCACATTTCACAGCCTAGGCAAAAGCTGTATGAAAAAAAATCTAATTCCTGATCTCGGGCAACTTATCTTTTGGGTACAAATTAAAACCCTCAGTAGTGCTCTGAAATCAGCAGTCTCCTGCTTTTTACACGATAAGCAGATCTCTGTTTATTAAATATCAAGCAGCCAATTTTCATTCCACGAGAGCATGTATAATTGCTGTAAGTTTTTCTGGGAGGCAGCACTGCAGTGTTTGGGACAGACAGCCATTCTTTTAATCCCTTGGTGTCTGTACTCCCTGAGCCTATGAGTGGGAGCTCCTTTAAAATTAACATGAAAGAACTACACTCCAATAAAGAGCACATTCACAGCCAGACAAACAGGGACCAGCTCAGGGAGGTCACATTGTGACAGGACAGCAAAGACTTGTCTAGCATGTGTGCGTGTTATTGAAGAGTTCAGAAAGTCACGTACATTTTTAACAAACCAAAAACACACATTATGAGTTTATTGCTGCTGAGGCTTCAGAGCAATGGCTTAGTGGGCTGGAGGAACAGCACAAGCTGAAGTTCACGGTGTCCCACGACTTCTTCTGCCTGACAGATTTAAGTCCCATGCAGCTCTGTAACCAGACAATTCCCACCCTTTACTCACTCAACCTGGGATTCCCACAAACTACAAACTTCCTCCACCGTAACGAAGAGAAATTAAAACCAAAAATTATGCAAATCACCCCCCAAAACACATTATCTGTCTGTCTCAGGACAGGAAAATTAAAATAATTAGTCTACTGCAGTTTAAATTCTACATAGTCATATTCTCTCACTCCAGTTAGCAAGAGAGAAGCAGAAATGGTCTGACTGCTCTGGAGTTGAGCCGTGGTGTGTTTAGCACACTGCCACAGCCTCTGCAGCAGATGCAATGCTCCCGAGCTCTGCTCACTTTAAATCAATAATTCCAAGGTTTTGAAAAAATTAGTAACTCCTCAAAAGAGAGAAGTGCAAGCGTCGCTGTTTAACCACCCTAAAGCCCTGTTCAAAATAAATCCAGTTGGTTAGGTAAGGAAAGGCAGTAAGAATGTCAGCATCACCCCCAGCACATTTCCTCCGAGCGCTGTGTGTGGGGACCATGCCAGCATGAGAACTACACCATGCCACCAGCCGAATGGGGACAACTGGCCATCGGCACCTCCAAAACCCAGGACTTGTTCAGCCGGGCAGAGCCTGGCCCTGTGCTGGTCCTGCTGTGCCCAGCGTCCCAGAAGCCTGACTGGAAAGGCAATTCTGTTCTGCTGTCAGATTGTAGGATTTGGGAAAAGCCCTGGAGGGGGATTCCGTCATCAGGCTATGCTGAAATGTTGAACAACCTCCCAGGGGAAGCTCAGCCAGTGTCAGGGCTCATTTTGTCCCTGTTGCTGTGGAGTTTTTTCTCAAGCATCCCAGAACAATCTTGCTGGTGGCCTCCTCCCACCTTGTGCAGCTGCATCTCCTGCATAGCCCCTGGAAGCTGTCCCACCATGGGTAGGTGGCTGAATTTTTCAGTGGAGGAGGAAGCCTGACAAAACTCCTTTCCCCACACCTGCGAATGACAAGGACCACCAAAACCCAGTATGTCACTTCATCTGGGTCTCTGTGACAGAAGCACGGGGGGGAAAGTGGAAGCTGGTTTTGGTTTCCCCCAGTGCACACCTTCGTGCCATCTCTGGGAGCGCACTCACAGCTCTACAGGCTTGGGCACACAACCACCTTCTCTGGGCAATCAGCATCACCAAGATGGAAAAGGCCAAAATAACCCTCAGTGCCAACTCCCTAACAGGGGGAACATGCTCCCAGTAGAACCAAGGCCCTCTAGTGAAGAAGGTTACAAAGCTCACTAATTTCAAACTGATATAAGTTACCATCATCCAAATCAGAGTTATGAAATCCACAAAGAACACAAAATAGCTGCTGAATTTCACAAAGCCATTCAGAGAAATTCCCAGTGATGCCTCTGTAAGAGACACAGGTACCTGTGGCAGCAGAGGAACCTCTTAAAACTACATTGCATCCTTCATTTCACCAGGCAAAATCACAGGGATTATCATTTCCAAGGCTCCCAATCTGTGCCTGAACCTAAATGTGCCTTCTCTACCTGCTTTATCGTTTCACTACTAGCTGGTGATGCCCCTCCGAGCAGGACAGAGCCAGCCACAAAACCAGCATGCCTACTTACCCTGGCCACCACCAGCCTCCTGTGCAGATGCTCAAGGATGTCTCCGTGCCCTCCAACAGCCCTTGCAGCCTGCAAAGGTCCGTCCGAACAAGTCCCAGCCTCCAGCAGCTCCAGGATGTTCACCAGACAGAGACCGTGCCAGCCTCACTGTCCCCTGGAGGCCACGACTTCCCTGCTTGCTTAAAACATGGGTGATTGCATGTGTCTTCTGGTGAATTGCTTTGAGTGATCCTACCAGTCAAGTATTTTCACATGCCCTCTTGTCTTCACACTAGGTAGATACCTACCCATAGAGTTTTAACTCAACAGCTCTCCAGACTAATGCAGGTTACCTTCTCCCAGTTGTTACGGAATACAAAAGGGATCCAACAGCATTTAAAGAGCTGCAAATTACATTAAAAACCTGGTTTTAAGTTTTTTATAAAAACCTGCACTGGGTTTAAATTAGAGAAAAGTCAATCTGCCCCTTGATTTGTAATTGTATACCCACATGGGGAGGGAGTCCCAAATGTTTCATGCATTCATACTCCTCGATAACACAAGTATGAACACTCACAGCATGATTTCTACAAAGAAATTTTTACCAAAGGTGGGGAAGGGCCTGGAAAATGTCTCCTGAGGAATGACTGAGGGACCTGGGGGTGTTCAGTCTGGAGAAGAGGAGGCTCAGGGGGCCCTCGTGCTCTCTACAGCTCCCTGAGAGGAGGTTGGGGTGAGGGGGGGGGCGGTCTCTTCTGCCGTGCCCACAGTGAAAGGATGAGAGGAAATGGCCTGAAATTGCAGCAGGGGAGATTCAGGTTGGACATCAGGGACAATTCCTTCCCTGGGAGGGTGATTGGGGGTGGGAATGGGTTGCCCAGGGAGGTGGTGGAGTCCCTGTCCCTGGAGGTGTTCAAGAGACGTCTGGATGTGGCGCTGGGTGCTGTGGGTGAGTGGGGATGGAGGGAGGGGTTGGACTGGGTGAGCTTGATGGGCTCTTCCAACCTCGACGGTTCCATGATTCTATGATTCTACTTTAAAGGGGAGGAATTTAAGATACAGTCTGCAAACCAACAGCGGGCAAGACTAGAAAAGCACAAAACCTGACAGCTAGGAAGGTGATTCAGGCTACCTGCAACACCACGGGCTTCCCCAGGCAGTCCTCTGCATGAATCCAATGGTGCCATCATCCACTGGGAATGAAGCCTGCACTCACAGTAACACTGCTGCACCTCAGCTTTGGCACCACCAGACTGAGCACGCCAGCTGGCCACGTTCCAGCTGAAAGATCATGCCGTAAGGCAGTCCAAAGATCCCATTACCTGCCCAAACAGGCCCTTATTTTAAAGGCTGCATGAACAAATGTGATGCTGATCTACGTACTATGGTTAGCTGCTTCTAAAACACAACCTCCATCCTGGTGTGGGCTGATCACCGTAGCCTTTACCCAGTCACGCTGGGCTCACTCCAAAATTTCAGGCAGTCTGTCCAGAACTACCTAAGTCACAGCTCGCTGCAATCACATCTGGTCTAGCCTACAGCTTTGTCTCACCAACTCGATTAAAAGAATGGAAACAAAGCCCCAGTGAAAAATAAGGTCACACTCAGGTAGACCTCACCTTCAAAATACTGAGCCAGGTTCTCCCCTCTCGTTGTTCCTGTGCCACCCAGCAAAAGTCACTAGAGCTGCTCATTGTAATAAGGGTGGATCTTAAGGCAGGACTTCATTTCAAATGGTCTGCAAGTGATACGCAATAGCCGACTAGAATCTATCTGATCTGCTCCACAGAAGAATTCAAAACACTGTAGCCAAAAGAGCTCACCTCATTTTAGGGCTAAAGACATTCCAAGCCCCAGCTGCAAAATAGCAGTATTAGTTCCCACATTAAAACACAAAATTAAAAAAATAATTAAAATCACTTCTAGCATGCTCCATGTTTTGGGGTTGGCAGAACTCAATTTATTAAGTACACAGGATTTCCCCTTGCTATTCCCCACTAATTATGAAAAATAACACCATGCAAATTAAAATAACAGAAAACTGCAGATGATATTTTGCTTTATTGGGCAGTCAGTGTCCTGACTTGCTTTAATTTGGCTGCCACCAACCTGAACTTCTCCCTGTTACCTTCTAGCTTACATTCTGAAAATACGTCCCCCTGGCAGCCTTAAATCCCTCCTAGGCAAAGTTCAGCCACTTCTGTTCTCCTTGGAATCCGTGCAAAAAAGAGATTGAAACACATGAGACATACCAGCTAAGGGGAAAAGAGAAGGAATGCTGTGTATAATCATTAGTGAGGAACCACCTCAGGGACAGCCTTCCTGTGAGAAACTATTGGCATGCCAGATGTTCCCATTCAAAACTGACAACATGCAATTCTCAAACATCCTATGAACAACCAGCCAGCCTTGGGAAAGCCACCAAAAACTGGGGAACCCTATGTGTTTAAAGACTATCACATGCAAAGCATTACGTGCCTTTGTGTAGGTGTACATACCCTCTTAAACGCACGTAGGAGGATGGAGCCAGGCTCTTCTCAGGGATGGCCAGTGACAGGACAAGGGGGAACGGGGGCAAGGTGGAACACAGGAGGTTCTGGGGGAACATAAGGAAGAACTTTGTCACTGTCAGAGTGACAGAGCCCTGGGCCAGGCTGCCCAGAGAGGCTGTGGAGTCTCCTTCTCTGGAGACATTCAAACCCCAACTGGGTGCATCCCTGTGTGCCCTGCTCTGGGTGGTCCTGCTCTGGCAGGGGGGCTGGACTGGGTGAGCTTTTGAGGTCCTTTCCAACCCCTGACACTCTGTGACTCTGTGACCTTGAACCTAGTGCAAACCAACCAGGCTTAACCACTCTCTCCATGTCCTTGCACATGCAGCCACCAGGGCTGGCAGAGACACCATCTGCAGAACGAGTCTGCTCAGCTGGATCACAACACTTTGGGCAAAGCAGATCGAGTTTGTCCTCAAACCGGCCAGCATGCTCCACTTCACCAGCTCCATTACTGTGCTTTCCAACAGCCCCAACAGCAAACCTCAGTGGGCCCTCTATAACTACCTAAAGGGAGGTTGTAGTGAGGCTGGTGTTGGTCTCTTCTCCCGAATTGCTAATGACAGGACAAGAGGAAATGGCCTCAAGTTCCATCAGGGGAAGTTTAGGTTGGAGATTAGGCAGAAGTTCTTTACTGAGAGGGTGGTTGGGCACTGGAATGGGCTGCCCAAGGAGGTGGTGGAGTCACCGTCCCTGGGGGTGTTCAAAAAACGGGTTGATGAGGCACTTGAGGCCATGGTCTGATGGTCTGATGGTTAGGAATATGATGGGATAAAGGTTGGACTTGATGACCCTGGAGGTCCCTTCCAACCATATTCTATGATTCTATGATTCTATGGGCAGCTTTCCACCTAGATGGCAGAACTGCACAACTCCTACCAAGGCTCAAGGAAGTGACAAACCACCCAGTGAACACCTCCAGATGTTGTGCAAGATTTCTCATCCTAACACAATTGACGACTCACGATTTGCAGCCTCAGTAAGAGAAACTGCTGACACCAAAATGATTACCCATGGTGAGCTGGCACAATAACCAGGCCCATCTACTGACAGCTAGCCAACTGTCTCCCAAAAATAGAGCCAGAGACACAAGGTCTAATTAGATAGTATCTGAATAACCAGAGTTCCCATATCTAATTAAAAAAAAATGAAGTTATTGATGAGAACTCAGCGGAAGGTTTACATTCCACTAAAGCATTCTAGTAAAACACTCTCTCTGCAGCATTCAGAGTATTAAACCCCCGATTTAATGACTGGCCCCATGAAAAACTTCCTACCTGGCACCTTTGTTCAGAGGAGAAGATTTACAACTAATTCTTCAGTTTTTATGAGATGATGTTTCAGTTGCCCTGCAAATGAAAGCACACCTCTCCAAGAACCACACCCACCAGACATTTGCAAAGAGAAGATACATGCTATAAAGTATTTGAAGAACCACCCAGTGCGAGCTTCAATCGGCAATCAGCAATTAATTAGCCAGCATTTTGTAAAAACATCTGAAATTTAGGGCTGGTCAGCTTACACATAACCATTTGCTATGAAAACACGTTCACCACATCTGTGCAGTACCAGCTTACTTCCCACATTATTAGGAAGCATCCTGAGATGTGAAGTCAGAGCCCATATCCAGATGCACCTTGGAGGGCAACACGAGTCCAAACTAACTCCTTCAGCAAGGACCTCATGTCACATCTATGCTTTGGAGCCTTCTGCATTAAAGATGCTGAATTTAATCTCTAATTTTCCTACATCCCCAGGGGTCTGGTTTCCAAAAGCCCACATCCCTTCTGCTGTTGCCTTTCTGACTCGGGGCGATGATTAACATGGGCTCACAATGACTCTAATTTCCACTGCTGTTTGTAGCACCTCAGGGTGCTCCAGGAGGAGCCACAGGCTGGGATACACGATCAAAGAGACCTGCTTCAACCTTGTACTCCAGATGAGACATTGCTGCCTGAGCAAGACAAAGGCCTTCTAACTCAGAGCTTTGGTCCCTCTCCTTGTGGTCCCCTCCCATGGTCTCCTTGTTCTGTGTCCACATTCCCACACTCCTGATGCTACCGTGCTCCACATCCCATAATCTCACCGTGCTTATTTCTCTGAACTTCTCTCATCTTCCTGCCAATCCTCCCATCATCCATCCCATGAAGCAGAAGTAGGATACAGTGAAAAGACCTTCAGCCATCACCCAGAAGCAAGGCACTGCAGTGGGGACAAGAGAGGCATGGAGCCTGGGAAGCAGAACAAAGCCTGGCTTTATAGAGGAGAATCAATGCTTCACTCTTCCACACGGGCAGGACTTCTTTGCCACTCAGACACACCAGAAAACAACCCACCTACGGAGCAGCAACCCAGGGAGCTGGAACACACAGTGTCCTTTGGTGCAACAGGGTCCACCCCACTCGTCTGGGGTTCTTCTGAGATGCACCACGGGCTGTTAAAAGCGAGCCAGCAGCCAGCGTGGGTGACAGCTCACACGTGGGGAGGACACGTCCAGCCAGGCTTTGTGCTGAGTGAAATTCAGCAGTTTGTCAAGCACTCCAAGCCTTGGTGAGCCATTTGATTGAACACTTCCTTAGGCATCGCTGCTCTCTACAGCACAGAATATCACCACCTTTGGAAAATATTCTCACAAAGCCCCAGAAAGCAGCCCTTGCACCACCCCAAAATGAACCTTTTTACAGACCAAAACGAAGCATTTTTGTCACCAACCATTCCCGTAGAAAGGGAACACTCACTCCGATTTCCCCAGATGGAAGAAAAAAAAGCAAGGAAAGACATTTTTAGCTTGTACAAAAATACAAAGAACTGCTCTAACCCAGAAGGAAGTGTGGCTTGTGTGTAGCACTATTAATCCATCTTGACTGAACAATACGTATTTTTTTATTTCACTCTTCCGCCTCCACTTTCTGTTTGCTGCTGAGGACAGATAAGTGCTCCTGGCAGTATCTTGGCATTGCCATTTCACTGAACAGTACAGATTGTAATAGCAAAAAATCTGAAGTCCCTCAGGTTTTGCAGAGTTTTGCTTCGGGCCTATTTGACTGAAAGATCTGGGTTCCAGGTTCATGTGGGCAAAACAACTGCTCGCAGAGCAACAAGAAACATTTCCCCTGCAGAACGTGCCAGCCCAGCCAAACGAGGGGTTTTAAAATTCTGATTAAACCCCACAAGGTGCTGCCAGTCACATACTATGAAGGCAAACTACAACTGAGACAAAGAAGACCACTTCTGGAAGTCACTGGGGTGTACAACCAGAAGCACGGCTGGCTCAGTCAGGCACACGCAGAGTCCTAGCAGAGACAAAAGCACCATGGTCAAGTTGGAAGACTGGAGACTGCTTGGTAATTGAAACAGAAAGCAGTTTTGCTACAAGCTAGCATTCAGGAGAAGCAGGTTCCCCACAGAGACAGAAACATGAACCCTAATTTTGACACTGAGCAAGAGAGTGTTAGTAGGAAAAGTTGACTAAACCTTCCAGCCATGGAATTACTACTTGTCTTCCTCTGGTGGTGGTGTAAAAGCTACCAGACGACACAACAAGCTTTACTGAAAGTAGGGTGTAGTGGCTTCTCCATGGAGAGAAAACACAAGTCTTGTGACTGAGAATGCCAAGGCCAGGCTGAAGGATCAGCATCATCTCTGTATCCTGATGGAAACCTAAGCACAGAGATGCACCTTCTCACTACTCTGCTTTGCAAGAGACAACTCAGAGCATACGGGAAACCCATCCCTTGGTGCCAAGGTGATGGTGGCAGGGATGAAGATCAGCAGAACATACGTCATGCCGTGGTCAAGTGTCTATGTCATGACCTGTCAAGTGCCACACCGTGCTTCCAACCTTGCCAGGAGAGGACAGAAGAACAGGTGAGAATCCCAGACCACTTCACAAACATCACATCATGGTTGCTCAGCACTGACAGCATCAAAGTAACCCTGGAAAGGTGGGTGGCTTCAACAACCACAACCACCCAGCAGCAGACTACTCCTGGAAGAAAGGTAGATGGTTCAGTCTTGCAGGGCTCTACTTTAGACCTGATCAGAGTGGTGCCCAAGAAAGCCAGGCTGACATCTGGATGAGTCCCCAGGGCAGCTTCATGAGCCTGGGAAGTCTCAGTCAACTCTCTGTAAAGGCAAGAAGATGGACATCCAGCTGGAGATGTTTTAGTCAGTCTTTCCTGAGGGCAGGTTGCACTGGAAACCTAAGAGGCTGAGATTATGAAGTGAGTGGGGAGATCTTCCCTCACAAATGTGAAGAAGGGAAAAGCCAACCAGCAGCACCTGACACATTAGCAGATTTCACATGGGAAAAGACAGGAGGACTTGCTCGTTGTAGTAATTATTCAGAATTACAGTGTGTACATTTCCTTTTTTAAGGGATTTCTCAAGATCAGTTCACAGCTGTGTCATCTTTTGTACCAGTTTTGTCAGAGCTACTAAATTAGCTTTTTTATTTAATCTGAAGTGTCTTTTTAGGGAAGATTTAAAACTGTGCCAAGAAATAAAAGTGCTAAATCTTCTTAGACATGAAGGTATCTCAAATAACTGTGTCACTGTGCCTTTGATTATCTAAGGGTGTTAGTTTGGTGCATGCTTTTGAGAGGAGGCATGCCCTCAGATAGAGCTCAGCACTACAAACCAGCCAGGCTCAGTACCCTTGCCTGCCTTTATCAAGTCTGAAATAGAAGCTGTAATTGGCAAACTGAGCGCTAATTGAGAGCAATTGCTCTGACTGTAACTTGATTATGCTAATCAAGTAACAATTTGGGGGAAAAAACAATATGACGGTTGATAGTAATTATCTTTATCTTCTGCAAGACTAACACAAGCATCATCATCCTCTTTGCTAACACCCCTTTCCTACACGGGCATCCACCACCTGCTCTTTCAAGTGGCTGGACTGAAACACAGCCGTGCCTCCACAGGCAGGACATCACACAGGCAACATTCAGGTTTGGGTTTAATTTACCCAGTGTTCTGCCAGTAACAAACACAACCCAGTTCTTCAAGGCAGACTGGGGATTTCTGACACGCTTTGCACAGTGAGAGGTGCACGAACCCTGCAAACGGCACAGCCAGCCTCAACCACGTCTCCACTGAACGGGAAGACACAGCTTCTGGACTATAATTTAGCTACTTGTTTCCTAGGAAAAATCACCATGTTTTTTCATCCCCACCTTCAGCTGGATTTATTTATCCCCTTGCTACTCTCAGTAGCTCTGCAAAACTGATTTCCTTCACTTTTTGGATAAAGAAGCAATTGCATATCAATATGGTTGAAGAATGCAACCGAGGCAAAACCTAGGCATGATGAGAGAGTCAATGGAAATTCAACTTCGAGCAGGATGAGCTGAACTAACTGTTGGATCCTCTTTCTTTGCTGGTGATCAAGTTGTGACAGTCCCATTTTAAAAGTAAATTTAGTTTTCCTATATACTATTCCAGGATTATCTTACCCCCGCTTTATCTCAGTTGTGAGAGGCACATGTTACTGCATACTCATGTAAATATCCAGCACGTACTGGTAAATCCCCCTGGGTTTTTTTCAGATTCTCAAATTTTCCATCCATTTTAACAAACCAGCATTTCTCCTGCTGACTGCTTCTCACTTCTTCCTTCTATTCCCGAGTACAGGGATTCCACATTTTATTTCCTCTTTTTTGTTCTGTTGGGACTTTTTTTTGTGTGGACAGTTCTTGAATTTTGTATTTTTTTTCATTTACCAAAGTTATCCCAAGGTAGTTACCTAAACCCAAGAATTCACAGTTATTCAGTGTTGCCTCCTACCAACCTGATCTCAAACATTTCCTGCACAATTCAGGCAACTCGATTTAAAATTAATTTTTGAGTAAAACAAATAAATATACCTAAATTGCAGCTAAACTTGTACCAAACTTTGCAGTGTACTTCTTCAGTGAAGGACGTGCTATGAAGTGTGAAGAAGTGATAAAAAGATAAGGAAGAGGCTCAAAATACCTTCCCACAGCAACACACATCAATTCTTCATTGTAGTCCAAAATACCTCCTGTCTTTTGACTCAAAGAGCTTCAATCAGCTTAGCCCATCAGGATCATGAAAATCTAGCAGTAATTCTTATTAAAACCCACTAATAATGGAGAGGGGGGAGGGATCTCAACACATGGATCTTCCTAGAGCTAAACATGTATTAAAAAGCTGCCAGTGGTGATTGTAACAAAAGGTGAGGTGCCTGAAGTTCCAAAAAGAAACTGATAAAGCCTTCAAGACCCCATCACAACCTCCCCTGGGGATAATTTGCAATCTGCTCTGCTTCATGCAGACGTTGGATTAAGCATCTGAGTGTAGAAGTTAATCTAGGGCTTTATTTCACCATGGGTTTCCTCCCCCTCCCTCCCCTCCCTCATCAAGCAATTCCGCACTCTCTCCACACCATCAGCAGCCCCGTTCCTCTGGAAGAGAGAAGGATTTAACTGACCAGAGCATCACAGAGATTTCACATAAGCCTGTGATCCTGTCGCTAGTGTCAGTCAGCACCGCGCTCTCTCCAACCAAGGTCTGGACTGTGCAGCTTTTAACAGGTTCTCCTGCCCCACTGTTACCTGGTGACACTCACAGGGTCCTCCTTTTCTCCTCCTTTCATTCCATCCCTTCTCACAGCACCACACTCACACACTTTTCTAATCTACTGGCTTTAACACTAGGCAATGCCACAATTAATTTCTATTGCAAAAGGTCCAAGTGGTGTTTGCTCATGATGGCTCCAGGCACATTATAACATCTATGTCACACAGCCTTGTTCATGGATCACATCCCAGTATCCCCATAACCCCTCACTGGCTGCACACCTCCATCCCTCAAATAGGTTCCAATGAGCCGTTAGCTGCATTTCAAATCAATCAAACAGTGAATTGGGCACCTGAAAAAATAACAGTTTATTATGACTCATCACCCTGGGAGATGAAATGCTTTGGGCTTGTGAAAGCTGATCACTGTCATCCACTTCCCCCTTCCATAAAGCAGCTCTGTGTGAAGCAGACCAAGCCTGCAGGCTGCTGATGATCAATAGCATTGCCACAACCCAAAGGGAGAACCATAATAGGAGAAGTCACAGCAAACACGTGCAGGGCCATCCACACCGTACCACAACTCCAGCATCAAAACAAAGGGAGAAGCAAGCACAGGGGAGAACTTCAAAGTCAAAACTGGAAGTAGAAGCAGAGCGTACCACGTTTCTGTAGCTGGCTATCGTTCTGGAGCGTGACTCAGCACAACAAAGGCTTTTGGACTCATTTAGAAACAGAGTCCATATTGCACGGGAAGTGGAAGAAATCTGTGGCCTGGAATGCGCCCGTGGTTCCATTTGGTTTCATGGGAACATACCACAGAAAGTCCCCAGCCTCACAAAAACAGTAAATCATGACCCTGTCCCACATGAGCTGATGAGACCAAGATAAGACTCCAGTTTTCCCGTAAGCATGGAGAAGCCGTCAATAGAAGAACAGGAATTTGTAGAAAAAAGATGAATGAGATGGTCCTAGATGAGAGCATTCTGGTTTTTACTTGCATTTCATGAACCCACAAACACCTGTATTTACAAATTAAAACACTCTGAGAAGAACAGGGGTACATGACAAAGTCTCTGCCACCAGTACGATCCAACACCACCTAACCGTCACCATAAAAAAATGCCAGCAGGTTTAAGACCCAAGATCCATATTTGAAATATTTGTACTTCCCTTTTTGCATCATATCTGTCACAGCTATAAAAAAAGCTGAAAGGGGAACATGAACATCAGATAGTTTTTAAATCCCTCATTTTTTAAAAATCCCTCATTTTAACAGTACCAAGCGATGCTTGGCTGTGATCAGACCAAGACGCTGTGGTTTATCAGCATTTTTAAGTTAAGCATCATGCAGTGGGAAAAACAAACAAGCAGTATGCTCATTTAATGACAGATTCTTTTCTGTTCATGCACAAACCACAATATCTGTGTCTGGACTCATTTCTGTCATGCTCCCTTCTTCCCCAGGTACTCCCACACCGTCAATCACCGGTGAATTTTGTGATGGAAATACAGCATTATTCTACATACAGAAGTTACCTGCTATAATGAAAAAATGCATACTTTCAGCTAAGAAGTGTATGTTTTTTCTATGATATAAAAGTTAATTTTCTTTATCTTAGTGAAGCAGTGCTTGAGAAAACAAAGCTCCACTTCCACGCACTTTTTTTTGTTTTTCCTAAAAACGTTGAGTGCACATAACGGAAGTTCTTGCTTGCTTGCAGAGGGAATGAGTGGGAGTGTAGTACACAAGTAAGCCCTGTCTATGAATGTCACAGTTGTGAAACACATTATAAATAAAACCATATGCTCTTAGAAGACATTTTCATTTCTGCCCTTTCGCTGCGTGCCGAAGGAGGCGCTGGGGCAGACCTCAATGCAAGAGAGCACTAAGGGTTGCAGAGAAACTGATAGATGATAGAATCCAGTTGTTCCGCAGGGTGAACGCAGTAGACACCTCATTTTAATAAGAATTACATTATTTGGTTCCCTCTCTTATTCTCTCACTTGAAACAGTCGTGAATTGGTGTTAACTAGTACCTGTCACAGGTGCCTGTCTAACACTTCCACGGTTTCAGAGGGAGAAAAGAGCATCAATGCACTGCGCCAGTAAAAATAACTGAATTAATAACAGGTTTAACCTAGAGCCGGTTAGAAAGTTCTGTAGTCTGACCTACCAGTTGAAAACTTTAATGATGCACTGTGTAGCACTGCTCAGAAAAGCCATGAAACCAAACAAGCCATTTTGTTAATCCACTGTGATATTTTGTAAAACACACCCCTGACATGACATGCCACGGCAACAGTTTCTCTTACTGAAACCATGTTCTTCTTTTTCCTTCCTTATTTTCATTTACAATACGTGCCTTGGTGACAAGGGAAGACTAACACAGAATGTGGTGAACAGAGATAAACTACCTTGTTTCTCTCTTGTATCATGACTTCTTCCAGTGATCCAAGACACACTGAAGGGGAAGTGTCACAACTTCTCTCAGCATCACACGAATCTGTTTAATCTCCAGTTTCCTTTCCTTGGCCAGTGTTAGGTGCAGACATACAAAGCTGACCACGTGCTGCCATCGTGGTATCTCTCTCATATCCTTTTGTATCTCACCCGCTATTAAGGTTGCCCTTAATAAAAGGGGCAACAAGGAAAGCAACACTTTGCAAATGCTGCAGTTCTGTAACGATGGGGAAATTCACGCTGGGAAAGCAGGTCAGGAAGCCTAAAATGTCAGGGAAGGACAGAGGGAAATGCCTCGGAGAGTCCAATATCAAACAGTCACAGCATTGTACAGGGGGAAGTGCTTCTGTAGATTAATACAGCATATTTAGCAAACGCTGCCCATTTTACTAAACTTTATGCTGCACCCCCGTGTCCTTTGCCAGCTGTAACCCAGCTGGTTCACAGAGCTAAGGAGCAGAAAAGCACCAGACAGGCTCTCTTCTCTCAAAACCGAGTCCTAATCGAGCCTTTCTGTCCCACCCTCTGTTTATCCGTGTGGTAAGCATTAACCTCCATTTGCACAGGCTGAGGTACTGACAGAGAAGTTGAGCTTTCCTCTAAACTGAGAGCAGTGCTGCTGTGCAAACCACACTCACACCACGGAGCTCGCAGGTCCACGTTCCAACAACCTCTGTAGACCACTCTTCCATTAACAACAGGGGTTTTGCTTGGTTTTTAGGAAACTTCCTTGCCAGGTATTCAGATATACCTGAAATACAATCGTTAAGAGAAAAGAGCATGAAATGGCTAAAAAGAATGAATAAATTTCAAGCCGTGTACATTCATAACACTTGACCCACAATCAGAACTTTGTTTCACGTGGTTTCAACCATAACACACGTCCAGGGTGTCTTACCTGTTTTATTTCTTTTGTTTTAGCACACTTTCTTTCATTTTGCACCCTGCCCCTCATCTCGGGCTTTCCAAAGGATTCAGACATAGAGCCAAGCAGGCAAAGCACGTGTTCTAACAGCACAGATGAATCAAGAAAGCTGCATCTGATTGCAAACAGCCCCTCGCTGCCCTACTTGATCCAACTTCCATCAATTACATCGTGCCTATCATGCACACAAATTTAGACACACAATCAAGTACACAACTAAAAACCTGGCTGCCCAGTCTCATTTTTTACCTGTAAGAAGGTAAGCCACTGCTATAAAATATTAATGCTCAAAATGTAGCAAAGTGGAAAAAAAAATGTGATTCTTTGAAAGTCATTGACAGACCAGCTGCAATCTACCAGGGGATGAAAAAAAATACTGGATGGAATAAGGCAAAAAAAAAAGTAATTCCTTGCCTTTAGTACATCACATCAAATGCTGTACTCGAAAGCCAAGCTCTCCCCTCCTTGGAGAAATTGTTTTCCCTCCTTGGAAAATTGTTTATAACTTTTTCAACTATCGATGGTGACTATCAACTGTAATAGCTACATTTGACAAAGGCAAAAAAAAAAGCAGAAATATACTGAATAACCCTGCCCGGACTTATCTGCCCTGCAAATCCATTACAAAAGAAAAAGCAGGTGCTCACTGGAAATTGAACCCTAAACCCCACAAAGCGTTACAACACCTAGCTAGCATCCTGACATTGGACTGTACAGCAATATACAGTACTGCCAGGGTGAGACAGAAAAAACAGCAGGGGGATAACATTTATGGCTAAAGGCAATATTATAGACAGGAACAACACTAATTTAAAAGAAACCCAGTAAGGATGCCTACAAACACACAGGTAACAGCAGCAGCTTCACCGCCTGAAGATTTATGAGGGCTTAAAAATGCAAAGCCAAAACCCTTAGAACCGGTGTCAATACAAACCCCAGCTCAGGCCGGAAGCCACCCAAAAATCCCACTTAGATTGGTTCCAAAACCACAGGCTACCACCACATCTTTGAGCACCTCCAAGCTGTGAAAGGTACCCATTTTCCTTAATGAACCCTCAACTGAAGCCGTTCACAGAGAACGGCCAGACTCCTTCCCCACGGGAATACCATGGCATTTTACCACCTCCTAAGGGTTTGGAAAAAGAATCAACGTGTTACACTTGTTTTCCAAATACCTGATGGCATTTCTACTTCTCCCACAGCCTCTGGAGCAGAGGACACAGCATTGTGACTGTTATCACCAGAGAGGAGGGTGCCAGAAAACCCACACATAGAGAACAAAGGGGCAAAAGCCTTGAGGAGCTGAAGTTTAAAATGTGCTACCTTTCTGCTTGTCAAATTCTGACCTTTCACAGTATTTTCAGCAGGATTAGAATGCCTTCCTGGGAGTCTTCTGGCAGCATCACAGATACCTCATTTATTAGTCTGCCTTTTTGCAGCTTTACAGATGTGAACCTTGCCGGGGTCCTGCAGCACCAGCACGATGCAAACAGACCTACACCAACATCTAATGGTATCTATCTATAAAACATCTGGGAGGTGCTAGCACCCCATAACGTGCTAACAATATAGTGATGAAGAAATGTAACTTCTTATACCCAGGAAGAGACAAATTCTCACTCCCTCTCAAACATGAGACACTTTGAGAAGTTTAGGATTCCACTCCATGCCATGCAGAGATGATAAACTCCTGCAAACGCAAAGGGATGCTGACATGCCAAGTTTTAAAAGTCACCAGAAATTGGTATGTTCAAAGCTTAGGCAAGGTATTACTTGGTAAATTATGTGAGCTGAAATGCAAGTGTGGGAAAGGCCACTGAGGCTCTACGAATTTCAGTTCAGTCAGTATTGAATTCTTCCAATGATTCTCTGTGGATAAATTAAAAATATTCAAACCCCAAACTTTCCTTGATTTAGGAAGAATCACATGGCATTTTCTTCAGAGTAGAAAATTAAGCTCTTGCTCAGGCAATTCTATCCCATGGAAATGACCAACCTTCACAATTGAGTTGGGCATAAAGTCTAGAAGCCATTTGAAATCAAGTGATCATTTCAAAGTCAGAGGTTTTTTTGCTTGCTTCCAAGTTGTCTTTGAGCATTATATACATTATAAAATGTGAATGTCGGTTTTGAGCTTACTTTACCAACAAGCTTTAATTCAGAACAGACAAAAGGGGTTTTGATCCACGTTCCAGAACACTTTTCCTACTAATGTCAGTGAGAAAAGGATAAGCAAACAGCCAGCAAATCTATTTCTTTTATGTATGACAAAGTCGTACACCACCTTCTTGTTCTGCAGTCACTTAACAGCCTGGAAGACACTTAAACCACTTGCTGTCTGCACATAGTTCATTTAATAAAATTTACTTCCCTAAATTTCCATAGGCAGCCACCCTGTTCTCCCTAACCTATAAATCCAATGAGAAGAGACCAATAAATCTCTCTTTACGTAGAGGTTTGCACTTGTCCTCATGCCCGTCCTTACAGAGGAGCACCGATCAGCCACATTTCAGTCCACTTGACTTTTTAAAGCATCACTTTTGGGAATAGACTTGGAGGCTCCTGGTGCAACAGGAGTGGCTCTGGGAAGCCTTATTTGCATGTCCCTTGTTCTTTTGAATAAATTAATCAAAAGGATACCTTTAATCCCTTTAGATAAGGCCATACAGTCTTTACATTTTTAATAATTTGTAGCACTGCTGCTTCATCAGCTAAGTCAATAAAGTCACCCAATCACACCTTCACTTCTCCCCCAGCCTATTCCATTTCCTAAATTAAATAAGCTTTGGGAGCATGAGACTGCCTGCTCACCCTGTTGGACACCAGTGGGGTGGGAAAACAACTACACACATGGTGCTTCCTGAAATATAACTGACAGTCAAGCCCAGCCTCATCACCCTACCAGCAAATCCTGAGCAGTGACATCCAAACACTCACAATCCCCCACCTGACAACCTGAGAGGAGGTTGGGGTGAGGGGGGGGGTCGGTCTCCTCTGCCGTGCCCACAGTGAAAGGCGAGAGGGAACGGCCTGAAATTACAGCAGGGGAGATTCAGGTTGGACATGAGGGACAATTCCTTCCCTGGGAGGGTGATTGGGTGTGGGAATGGGTTGCCCAGGGAGGTGGTGGAGTCCCCGTCCCTGGAGGTGTTCAAGAGGCATCTGGATGTGGCCTTGGGGACATGGTTTAGTGCTGATGTAGATAGGGGTTGGACTGGATGATCTTGAAGGTCTCTTCCAACCTCGGTGATTCTATGACAACTGCTAATAAGCTACCAACTAGTGTTTTAAACCTTCTCTCCATCAAGTTTTACATATGTGAGGACTTCTCACCTGGAGCGAGTTAACTCATCCTTTCAAAGATTAAAATTTCAGTACTCAGTTGATAAAATGAGGTGGAAAAACAAAACCTCAGACACCTTTGAGGCAAACAGGAGACGTTTTAAAGTTTAGTCCATTCAACTGCTATTAGGTAGTCCAGCCATTGACAGGGATATGGATTTCCAAAATTCATAAAAGAGTGAAGCAGTACTTAAAGTTGTACTGCAAACCACGTGTGAAAAAGCGCTCAGTCCCTCAGAACATCACTAGATGAAGAACCAATGGCAGATACTATAACAGAGTCACAGGGCACCCACACAGTGCTTCAGGTGTCTCTGGGAAGGTGGATCTAGCAAGGAATTCAAACCCTAAGGAGAAGTGAGGCAACCAACAGTAAATGCAGGCTTCTAAAGCAACGCAGGGAAATCTGAAACACCACAGAGCTACAATCCTACCTGGGTATGATAATGTCCTGGATGGAAACTGCAGAAGAAAAGGCCACTGGTGGCCACTGATCCTCTGACCATGTAAGCAGTGCTCTGCCAACGCTGCCCGGTCTGTTCTGCTCCCACACTCCCAGTCAACGTCAGCCAGGGGGACACAGCTGCCTGCTGGCCATCGGGGCAGAGGATAGGGCAACCACCCAGGCTTTAACCTGCCAGGGAACAGAGAACAGGCAGAGAGAGGAGACAGAGGAAACGTGCCTGTAGCTCAACTTTCACAGTCAGCTTCAAGTGACCCAACTGCAAATTTCTAGAGAGGGGGTTCACATCTCTCAGGTTTGCTCAGCTCTAGAGCCCACACAGCCCCAGGCTCCACCAGACCAACCTGTTGACACAAACACAAGCCTTTCTAGCTGTGGGATTTCTCCCCTAGTGTTAGTGTCCAGGCACATCGGTGAGCTGACCCACCTGACACCTTAACTCTTCTGCAAAATAAGGATCTCCACCATCTACATCATCCCACCTGAGGGCACAGAACTACGATCCCACCAGAAGTGTCTGAGGGTAAGCTGTTCCTGAGGGGTTTTTAATACAAGAGCATTCCATACATTCTTAGAAATCATGATGCCAAGTGTGAAAAGCTGACTGCAAGCTCAACGCAAATCTTACGTTTGACTCAATGGAGCCAACATCTCATTAAGTGTAAAATGAATATTATTTTCCTGCTCTCATTCAGATGTGGACTGCAAAAATAACTTAAAAGCTTGCAGACGTATCCGTGGGAGGTAAAGATAATCCTTATAAAGAACTGTTTCAATTACAGTGGTGTGGGTGACCAGCAACTATTAAAAGAGCTGTAGAAATCCATAAAAACCCATCCAGTCTAGAGGCACTGCTTTAAGCCATGAGAATACATTAAAATGCACATTGCATTAAAAAATCGTGTTCCGGTGAAGACTTCTGTTCACCTACTTGATCACAGCACTAATTAAAAAACAATAAAAATCCCAAAGCAAGCAGTTAACTCTTAAGGCTGCTTGCACCAGACTCTTCAAAGAGTTTGAGTTGTAGATTTCACATCAAAACAAAGACTGTGAAGTCATCGAAGTCCACTCACGGTCACCTTGGCACCACCCTGTCCCAAGCGTGCTGAGCCAGTGTGGTAACAGGAAAGGAGGGAGAGCTTTTCTAGATGTGTTTGACCCACCCCACCCTAAAAATGAGCAAAACTTCAAACAAAAAATGACTTTACTCCAAGGGAGAAGTGAGATGTAAGTTAGCATTGCTTCCCAAAACCAACCATCAAAACCATTTCAGAATCAGGATCTAAAAATTCAAGTCTGATACAAATGCCTTAACTAGCCTTGCTGAAGGATAAGTCCTTCACAGCCTGCCCGAGCTGCTCACCACACAGAAACCATCCTCTCACTAAACGCATGTCCCACCAGACACAAATAAAGAAGTTTCGGAATTGCTCAGTTTGGTCACATTTTTTGGCAGGGGCCTTTTCTTTTCCCCTTTTCTTAAGGCTCATGGCGAAAAGCAGCTTTGGAAAGATTGCTCTATCTAAACACAACCCCTGGACAGTACCAGAGACTGCCTGCTGCTGGGAAAAACTGAGAGGTATCTCTGTTTATTGTCGGGATAAACAATTTTTAGAGCATTTATTTGTTCTGTTCCAAACATGTCCTGTGTTCAAATACCAGCACCTTTCTTATTTAGAAAAAAAAACCCCTAGCATATGCATACACACATGGGCTCATGTTTATCTGATCTGATGTTCCTGGGGTCCCGTTCTCTGTTTCATGATATGCTACTGGGATGACCTGAAGAGGCTCAACAAGCATTAAATGAAGTCCTGTGAGCAAGTCCCCTGGTACTGAAGCACTCTGCCCAGCAGTAGGGATGGGAAGAGAAGCACGTCCAGGTCACAGTCATTACAGATAGGCTGAATTAAATGTGTCAACACACCAAGGCAGCACTGCCCCAACACGTGAGAAGCAACAGTTCAGCTAAATCAGCACAATCTGCTGCACTTGGGCGTGCAGGTGCTCTGAGTCTCCCCCGGCACTACACGGGAAGCCTAAGCTCAGAATTCAAACCATGTCTCTGTGCTCGTACAGCTCCATCACTTGCACAGCCCCTGTGCTGCTCCCCTGCCCTGCTCAGAGCGTGTAACGGACCGGTGGGTCTGTGGGACACGTGGTGAACTGAAGGTCACACCACTGGCCTTGCCAACCATCCCTTGCCCACCATCTGGGTCCCACAGGCAGCCCTGCCCACCCAGCTGACCTGCTGGAGGTGGTGTAGAATAGGTAACAGGGCCAGCTGGAAGAAACATTTCTGCACTGTGAGGAGATGCTGTGAAGGTGAGAGCCTCTCTGCAGGGTTTGTGCTTACGAGCCGGCACCCGGGTCTGGCCACAGGATCTAACGGGGATTCCCCTGGACTGGGAAGCAGCTGCCCCACTCCCCCCGAGCCTGGGGGACACGAGGCAGCATGCTTCCCTCTTCCAGCACCGTGCCTTGCTTTTTCTCTCTGTTTCACTTTTGCAAAGTAGCCCTTTATCTAATCTACAGTCTGTTTTCACTCTCCTTTTCACACCCCTCATGCTCACACGGATCGGGTCCAACCCTCACCCTTCCCTGATGAGCAGGGTCCCTGGGATCAGTGTGGCAGCCCATTTGGCTTCCAACATGCCCAACTAACAGCTGCAGAACAAGTCCCTTATAAGCACCCCAGGGACACAGCAACCCCCAGATCCAGGCTAAGTCAGACACACACCTGGGAATACACACAGCCTGCTCTGACTGTTCCCCCTGACAGGCAGCTCCTGCTGCAGCAGCCCTTTGACAGCAGTGCCCCCTCGGCAGGGAGGCTGTACCTGAGCTGCAGAAGGCAGAGAACATGTAGCAGCTTTGCTGTTTGAAGGCTGATGTGGTGGTTTGGGCAGCAGCTGAGCAGCCAAGATGTGCTGCTCCTCCTCACACCCTCCTCTGCTCCCACTCGTTGTAGTCCCCTTCTCTCCTTTCTGCCTGCTTTCTCACACTGGTCACGCCATTTCACCAGCTAATCTGGTGTCCTGATGGAGCAAAACCAACCCCATACTACCATATATTTATATATATATACACACATATATATATACACACATATATATATACACACACAGTGAAAGGATGAGAGGCAACGGCCTTAAATCGCAGCAGGGGAGATTCAGGTTGGACATCAGGGACAATTCCTTCCCTGGGAGGGTGATTGGGGGTGGGAATGGGTTGCCCAGGGAGGTGGTGGAGTCCCCGTCCCTGGAGGTGTTCAAGAGGCATCTGGATGTGGCGCTGGGTGAGTGGGAATGAAGGTTGGGGGTTGGACTGGGTGAGCTTGAAGGGCTCTTCCAACCTCGATGATTCTATCATCATATGGACCCATAGGAGGGTACAAAGCACTGCAGTGGAAGGCACGGGGTGGGGATGACAGGGACAGGATGCCACTCGCTGAGTCACAGGTGAAGTTCACAGCCACCAGTGACACACGGAGCAGCCCATGGTAACATCAGGTTACAGCTACCAAGAGCAGCATCTGCCCGGCTGCATCGTGCAGGCAGCGGGCAAGGACAGAGGGTGTCACTGCAGGGCAAGACACCCCGTGCTCCTGCTGCAGCACTGCTCATCCAGAGACAACAGCCTCCCTGCTCTGACCCCCACTGCCCAGTCTGACCAACACAGATCCCCCACTGGCACAACCTCAGCCAGGACTGGGATGCTCCTGTGTCAAAGGAGGGGCAGGTCTTCAAAGGACCACACTGATGTCCACAGCCAGTCCCATGCAAAACCAATAACTACTCGTATTCCCAGAAAGCACAAATATTTGCACCGTGTGACCTCAGCTCCTGAGGCCTGACAAGTAACCAACAGCCCAGTGCACATGTTTACACGAGACATTTCAGATAGGTTAGGTAATGAGAGCAAACTCAGAGCCTGGATAAGCCCCGCTAAGTTTGCTTGGGACTGGAACTACAAAATTCAGAATTTATCATCATGCTATCCAAAAATAAATACATTCACTCAGCAAGAGCCTGGGACCTGTGAAAAATTACCAGAGCTGTGTTTTCCTAATTCACATTATAAAGCCTCCCCACACAAATACAGTCCTATTTTACTCCTATCTTCTCATCAGCTTGTATTATTTAAACCATGTGGGACGTTCACACAGATGGAAAAAAAAAAATAGGTCAGGCTCGAAACAAAAGCCAAGCCATTCTGTTTTATTAGCAGATTAAGCATGCGGAACTGTAATTTTACATTCCAAGTACAGCAACCTAATGGAAACATTCTGAACGCAGATAAAGATTGCAACAATTTGCAGTAGTCCTTAATTGCCATGGTGCAAATGTCCTACTAGAAAACAGAATGGATGAAAAAGTTTGTCAGTGTGATTTGAAAATGCACGAGGAAGGACGATGTTGTTTTGGGATCGTAGGGAATCTGGTACATAAATCTGGGATTTTTCTAACTTCAGCAGCCAATATTATAGTCCAGCATGTCTGAAATACTATCAGACGAGGAACATTTGCAAAATCTAGTTCTTTCATTTGCAAAGATCCTGCTTTTAAGCAGATTCATTCCTTTTCTGACAAAGCATTTACATCACAAAACTCAGAAACATTTTATTCGTTTTCTTTTCACCTTCTGCACAAGCACAATATTTACTACCAAAATATGTAGAGCCCAAATACAAATAAGCGCACCGAGTTTAATTTAACTATTCAAGCTGAATGTCCTAAACATCATTTGATTGCTGCCACCTATTGTCGTTCCAAACATGTTGCAAGGAGCCAACCCTTGTGCCTCCAGCCAATACTCCCTAGTGCTCAGCCATTTTAACAGCTCAGCAAGTACTGACTCCTCACGCCTACGGAAAGGAGAGCGGGGGAAAAACAAGGGCATTGCCAGAAGGTTTTTCTTTCTTTGGATTGATTTTGCTTGGAGATCCTACTGTAACTTCACGTAAACACGGGGGACACGAGTTCTGGAGGGAAACCAACCAAATCAAATCAGTGCAGAGTCATTTCATCCGGTACCGGGTCCTGTTCCACAGAGCACCAGTCCAACAGCTTTACGAGTTCAAGACATTTCAAAGCTCACGACTCGCACCAGCACCATCCCATCTCTGCTATTGCTAAATACACAACTGGTAAGTCTATTTTGGGGTGATAGCTGTAGAAGGAATAAATAAAGGTTGCAAATGAAGATTAATAAAGATGAATGCACCTAAAAAGATTTGCCACAGGCAGGTCAGCTCCTTCGGTTAAGAACTGATAGATGCTGGCAAAATTCAAAGAATACAAATAAACCAAACACAAAAATACAAGTACACAGAACAGAACACTTTATATATGTAAATACAGACATACACACATTGTGTGCACAGATATATATTATTCTGTAATATATATAAACAAAAAAGGCACGTATATATGCTAACTTCCCCACTAATCTAAGTTCTGGCTTTACACTCCTAAAATAAGTAATTCTGGAACAGCCGTTTCTCACAGTCCATTTAAAATGATAACCAGAAGTTCCCAAAGGCCACTTAATTCTGTCTCCTCCTAAACGCATGCAGCTTCACAATGACATAATCGTTCAGGCTCATCTAAAGTGTTAAAGAACAAGACAAAGACACAAACTAATAAATCAGCCTAACCAAAGCTTTAGCCTGCAGAACTTTAAGTATTCAAGTGGAAACTTTGCCACTGAACATAAAATTTGGGAGGGTCGTTAACTCAAAATCTTAATTCTCTGAATATCATGTAAATAAATGAAAATTACTTTCAAATAAGACGACCTCCCTCAAGCAGGCTGTGATTTCCCCTGTCGGTAGCACTCATTCCAAAAGCCATAGCACAAACCCAAGGGCTCGTGAGCCACCCCATCGAAGGGAAAGTTTTGGTCCGTTTCAAATTTTAAGCCTCATCTCATCTGCTTTCTGCAAAGGGGTCCAAATAAAGATCTCCTAAAGACATGGGAATAAAGCTAACATTTGCAAGCCGAAGAGCCACCGGACCCAAAGGCACCCAAAGACACCACAACAAGCAGTTCTGAGCTCCACAGTGCAGGAGAGACTTGGAGCTCCTGGAGCAGGTCCAACGGGGAACCACTAGATTGGTCAAGGGTCTGGAGAATCTCTCTTATGAAGAAAGGCTGAGGGAGTTGGGCCTGTTCAGCCTCAGGAAGAGGGGACTGAGAGGGGACCTCATTAATGTGTACAAACCCCTAAAGGGTGGGTGTCAAGAGGATGGAACCAGGCTCTTCTCAGTGGTGCCAACCAATAGAACAAGAGGCCATGGGCAGAAGCTGATGCACAAGAAGTTCCACCTGAACATGAGGAAGAACTTCTGTACTGTGCAAGTTCCTGCACACTGGGACAGGTTGCCCAGAGAGGCTGTGGAGTCTCCCTCACTGGGGATATTCAAGACCCATCTGGATGCAGTCCTGTGCCATGTGCTCTAGGATGACCCTGCTGGGCAGGGAGGTTGGAGCAGATGACCACCGTGGTCCCTTCCAACCCTACTGGTTCTGTGATTCTGTGGCAATAAGGTACCTCGGTCCTTCAGGTAGCCCAGTGCCAGCACAGGCCCTGTTCAGCAGTGAGGAGGAACTCACCACACAAACGTGGGATTCTGGATTTCAGGAGACATCTCTGAAGACATGGGCGTAGGTGTCCCAACTGTTCTGTTATTAAAGAAACACACTGCATGTTTACAGCAATAAAACAGATGATTGGACCTACGGGATCACTGCTCAAAAACACAATATTCAGACAGTTGAATATTCTCAATAAGGGGGAAGTACCAATGTGACTGAACCAACCTGGAGGCTCAAACAGGGAAATGGTGAATTCCTGCAAGGGGTGGATTACAACTCTGGCCAGTCATTCCACCTCTCCGACTCAAGTTCTTTCATG
Source organism: Aegotheles bennettii (assembly GCA_013398125.1). Lineage (NCBI taxonomy): Eukaryota > Metazoa > Chordata > Aves > Caprimulgiformes > Aegothelidae > Aegotheles > Aegotheles bennettii. The sequence goes on from VZRW01002147.1 coordinate 186,080, forward strand.
CATCAAGGGTGCACCTACCAAGGGAACAAAGCACCACCCACTCCATACAGCCACTCCTTTGTGCCTGCACTTACTTTACAGCCTGTATCTATACATTAATGCTAACAACGCCTCATCAAAATCCACTTAAAACTTCACTTGGCTTTGAACTGGTAGATTCAATTACACCTAAGTGGCTAAAACAGGATCTGGCACGGGTCCACAGTCAGCAGTTCCATCTCCAGCGTGCAGCAGACCTGGCGTGGAAACGCAGCTCAGAGAGCAACCTCGGGTAGGAAAAGCGGAGGAAAATTATGGAGGACACGGAATAACCTTAACTAGCTGCCTCTAATTAAGAAGGTGTCAAAGTAGGGATGATACACAAGGAGGGTGTGCAGTAAAAAGTCAGAAACAGGGCTGTTGGGGAAACAGCCAAAGCTCACTTCTTCACCCCTGCTCATCACAAACTGCAACAGTGCCAAGCCACATCTTTCATTCAGCTTCAGTCTGTCTTCTATATACTAAAGGCCTCCAAGATCAGCAAATAAGGGAGCTGTACTCCTAAATCCTGCTCCCCTCTGCTTTCAGCTGCTGTTGCTGGGAGGAGGAGGCCCTCCCCTTGTCCCAGCTCTGCACATCACTCATTTCAGCAGCAGCACGAGCACAGCAGCAAGATGATTCCTTCCACCCCGAGTGACAGCAGGGGGGAAGACAGCAAGAAGCAGGGACCTCCCCTTCCAGGAGCAGCTGGAAGTGCTCGTTTGTGTACCAGGAACACACAAGTATGTTTTCCATTGGAATCACCGAATGCTGTCTCTGGATGTGGAAGAGCAGAGCAGGCAGATGACCAAACTGCTTTAGGGGTGAGGAAGCAGCCCCGGGTGGATCCAGGAAACCCCCTTCTCTGTCAGCAAAATCCAGCTCTCTGACACACAACCAATACTAGGCTGAGATTCAGAGATGTACCCTGACCCTCTGTAAGTCAAAAAGGATCCGGAATCTACACCCTGTTCAGGCTCTGAAACACCTTCCTCACATTCTCCTCACCCACTGCCTGCTTCTCAGCCCAAAGAAACAGTAGTAAAGAAGCCAGTTGCTTGGGTGCTGAGGATCTCCAGGGTATGGGGAGCCAGCCCTGATGTCTGAGGTGGAGAATTAACAGTTGGTGGGAAATCTGGAAGCTGGCCTCACACAGGGTATGGGCAGAGAGAAAGAGAAATGGGGAGAAGGAGGAAGGAGGAAGGAGGAAGGAGGAAGGAGAAGACAAAACTTGCTGGGTTCATTCAGGTAAAGGTTAATCCTGCAGTTATAGAGAAGATTAAGGATGTTGTGGAAAGCATCTGATAGCTCCAGTGCTCCAAGAGCAAGTGGAATAAACACCTGAATTGCATCTTCTGAAGGGGACCTTGGACATGAAAGGATTTAATTACCCCAAGAAAAACGATGTGCAAAGACATGAACTCAAGGAAGGCCTTGAGATGCAGACTGGAGGAACCTCAGGAAGACTCTGAGATAGCAGCACTATGCACTACCTCTACTTTCCTCTGTTCCCAGGACATTCACTATTGATCACTGTTAGAAAAATAGCAGAGAAGTCCTGTTCTTACAGGGTATTCACCTCCTCAGGCACGAAACTTAAAATTAGAGGTCCCAATGAAAATACTTCTCCTCTTCACCGTGATCAGACACCAATTTTCCCTTTGCTACCGTGAGGCACTGTGCTGTAGTTCAACGCCCTGCTGCCACGTCACCTTCTCTCCTGCCCTGCCCCATGGTCCTCTTCACTCATACAGCTCCTGGTTACCATGAAGGTCCTGGTAACCTCGTTACCATGCCTTCAGACAGACCCTGGCAGCTCACGAACCACCTTCATCCAGTGCTCCGATATCTAAACAGACAACTTCCAAGCCACGCTCACATAGTTCAAGTGTCTCCTCCAGGAGCTGGCAGCAGAGCAGCAACAAGCCCTGTCTGACCAGACCTGACTTGAGACATGTGGGTGCCCCAGTGCTGCAGAGAGAGGTTGTGAGCCAGATGCAGCACATCTTTGGTACAACACTGCAGCCAAGGTGAGGAATCCACAGCCCAGAGCACCTCAGATGGCTCTGCCAGGGCCAGCACTGCCTGGCTGGGCTCCCCAGCTTCTGCTCCACATCGGCCCTCAGAGCCATCACTGAGCTGCACCAAGATCTCAGCCCTGTAAATCCTCACCTCAGCTAACCAGCCTTCCCAGAACCAGTGCCACCAGGAGCCCTCCATGGGTGGACACTGCCTGTGCACAGGGTGAGCAGGGTGAGCAGGATCCATCAGCATGGCTCGGAGAAACACTGGCTCCAGAAGCCTCACAACGCACCCGACCCTGTCCAGGCACGAAGTTACACTCCTCTCACCACCCAGCTGCTCTTTCTAAGCCTCCATGACACTGTTAACACACTCCCCCCAGTACAGCACCAAAGGATAACTGGGATTTACTTGTGTTTGGGGAACACAACCCCCACTGGGCAGCCAGAAACTAGAGATCAAAGAGCTCTGATGTGGACTTCTTCCTCCCCTGCACTTTGGATGATCATAGGCTTACTGAAATGCCCCAGGGATTCTCCCCACAGTGCAGCAGTTACTCAGAGGTCTTACTCTCTGGGTCACCCCTACAGCAGACGTACGAAGTGCAGCACAGAAAACCAGCAGGACATGTCGGCAAGGAGACAAGGAATCCACCACATGGGGCCCAGCCGAGGACCTCAGCCAATGGAGCAGCTTTTTCAAGCTACAGAAAGACAAGTCCTGTCTTAGAAGTCATCAAAAAATCAAAGATCAGATTAAAAACTGACTCATTTATTTAGATATTTTTGCTGTCAAGGTGTTACTGCTCATGCACCTCGTGTGGCCTCGGAATTACCCACCTCCAGATTCACCCTGTTCTGGCACAAATCCACAGACAGCTCAGCCTTCCGAGTGCTTCTTTACTGCCCAAGATGCTCACTGGCCACTTTGGGCTAGACACCTGCAGTTCTGAGGAATGAACTTACAGTTTAGAGCGTCACCTTGCAGCTGAAGGATCTGTGGAACAGGGATTGTGATAATAACGATATCAAACTGCTCCGGCGGGCCCGTGTGCCTGGAGACTTCCCATTTCCCATCTCGGAGAGAGATGCCAGTTACCTGCTGTTCGTAGAAGACATCTGCACCTGCGTGGAACAAGAAGTTAAATACACATAGCAGTGAGTTCCACAGAGAAAACGCTGAGTAGTTTCCCTTAGTAACGGGATGACTTACAAACAGCGAAGCACACGGACAGCTTTAGGGCAAAGGTTCACAAACTTGGTTGAATCAGTTTAAAATTGACATTAAAAGAGGGGATCCTCATCAGCTGAGAAGATCCCATTGTGCCCCTGTGCTAGGGCTGGTATTCATCTGACTCCTCTCTGACACCCCCAGGAGCTGAAGAAGTGAGCACTGCCCCGTTAGCATTTCTCATGTACCAGAAGACAGGAATATATAATCATGGAACCATAAAGGTTGGAAGAGACCTTCAAGCTCACCCAGCCCTACCCCCACCTCCATCCCCACTCACCCACAGCACCCAGCGCCACATCCAGATGCCTCTTGAACACCTCCAGGGACGGGGACTCCACCACCTCCCTGGGCAACCCATTCCCACCCCCAATCACCCTCCCAGGGAAGGAATTGTCCCTGATGTCCAATCTGAATCTCCCCTGCTGCGATTTCAGGCCATTTCCTCTTGTCCTTTCACTGTGGGCACGGCAGAAGAGACCAACACCCCCCCNCCCTGTGCTCCAGGCCCCCAGCTCTGTTCCCTTCTCTGGACACCCCCCAGCCCCTCGATGGCTTTTTTGATGTGAGGGGCCCAGAACTGACCCCAGCACTCGAGGTGCTTATTTGCAAGATCAGGGTCTAAAAACCAGCTGGTTAAAAAAACCCCACAATTACATGGAAGGACCAAAGTTTGGCTGCTCGTAAAGCTAACATTTTTCAAACCAGAGTTAAAATAGCTGCTAAACTGTACAGAGGTTCTGACACGTTACACCTAATTTTACACAGTTTAAAAAACCAGGAGATGATCTTCAGTCTTTCCCAAAGGACTTCCAACACCGCAGGCTCACGCACTGCCCAAGCACCCCTTTGTATGCGACATGGGATGGAGCTCACCACTGTTCCCAGCTGCTTTGTTAACCACACCAGTTAACTTCCACACACATTCATGGAGAAACACCCCGACACGCGCCTCATCCAACCTGCAACTCCAACCTCTTCTCAACCGTGATCTCACTCCCACGAAATTATCTCTGTCCTAATTGTGTTGGGTCTGACTTCCATATGCCAAAGCCAGCGGTGTAAACGCAAGCGTGGCCCCTGATCCTCCAGGCACTGTATTTGTACAGATCTCCATATGCCGGCGGTGTGAGCTGAAGTCAGCAGGGTGCTTGGAAATGTATAGAGCTCCCAGACACGTTTATCCACCCCAGCAATTCCAGGCACACAGGAATAACCAAGGAACTCGACATTCCCATTGGAGATTTACATTTGAAAGACAGTTCAAGAACGCCACCAAAACCACAACCATTAAAACCTTTCATGTCATGCAAAGGCATCTAAAACATTACCTGACTGCTTTAAATAATATTTGACGATGGAGGAGATGCCCTGGGGCGCCACGTAATTGCGGGAGCCTTCCTGCACTGCCAGTCCCTCCACGGGAGCCGTCAGAGGTTCCAGGACACCATGGGACAGGAGCTCCTCATAGAAGCTTGAAGGAAGCAAATGACACAGCAATGGAAACACATTTTCTCTATGTTGACAATCAAAGCTAAGACTGGCGTGGCTTCTGTATGCAGAGAAGGGCTCTTACAGCCTCGTACACGCCGCGTTTCAGCCGGGCTGTGCACAAACAGGAGCTGTAGCTGTAAAAGGACAAACCACCCTGCTGTGCTCCCAGGGGTTGGCCTTGGGCATGAGACGAGGCCACCCACTGTGCCTGTGATGGCCACAGCCAGTGGCTCCACCCGAGGGTCCCGGCACAGGGACATTAAATCTCCGAACAGCAGCACGAACCCCAGCAGCTGGATGCAGGTGCTTGGAACACACCTGCCTCATCCCGTGTCCAAAGTTTGTACTGTCATATCACTGCTCCCCCGACCCCACAGCGGGACCCTCCCGGTCCCCACGCAGCCACCGCGGCTCTCAGGGCAGGGCCATCACGTCCCCACGCACACCAGGCACCGGGCAGCCCCACTGCTCGGGGGGCCAAGGGCTCCCGGACTGAAGCAGGATCAGGAGTGGCTGTTCTCTGTGCTCCCTGCAAGCGCCAGGCGCTGGGACCCACCGGTTACAGGGCGATGGACCAGTTACGGGGCGATGGACTGGTTATGGGGTGATGGAGCAGTTATGGGGCGATGGACTGGTTATGGGGTGATGGACCGGTTTTGGGGTGATGGAGCAGTTACAGGGCAATGGACCAGGTACGGGGCGATGGACCAGTTACAGGGGGATGGACTGGTTATGGGGTGATGGAGCGGTTATGGGGCGATGGACTGGTTATGGGGTGNCGGGGTGATGGAGGGAGCGAGACATTAGCCACAACTCCCAGAGCGCTCTCCAGGCCAATGGGGCTGTCAGCTCCTCTGCTTTCCATGGACCTCCCGAGCCGCCCGGTCCCAGCCAGCCGGGAACCAGCTCTGGAGCCTGGGGCTGCTGCCCCACAGCCCTCAGAGACCGGGCTCCAGCCAGAGCACTTCACTGACACCGACAGAACCCACCCGGGTGGAGAAGCAGCGCCAGCCCCTGCAGCTGAGGGGACGGGCAAGCTCC
>VZRW01002149.1:1519-69866 GCA_013398125.1 Aegotheles bennettii
CCCCGGCACCCGCGGCAGCGCTCCCCTGCGGCTTCCCAGCCCGTCCCGGGAGGCTCCGGGCGCTCCCGGTTGACCCAGAGCGTACCAGAATCTCGGGCAGAGCAAGGGCCGTGTGGGCACAGCTGGGAAATCTCAGCACCGTCCTGTGTGTACAACAGTGTGGGTGCAGGCGAGGCGCAGGTTCGAGAGTGTGGAGTGACATTCCCGCGCCTTGGGATCGTGCACAGCCCTGGTCTCCCGCAGAGGCAGCACTGGAGGCAGCACTGGAGGCCAGGTCTTTGGGGCTTCGTGCTCAGAGCGCCCCATTCTTGCCCCTTGCTGCTGTTAATGTTGGCATTCAGATCAAACAGCCTTGGTCAACGCATAGACCCGAGGGTGGTCAGGTGGCTTCAGTGAGAGAACAACCTGATGTCCAAGGGACTTGCCAATCGTTTCTAAACGTGGCAGCTTAAGGTTAGGTGGAGGCCCCTGATTCCTAACCTGCTGCTGCCATTTGAAGGGTCTTGGCTGGCCTGGAAGGTTCCATCCTGCTCCCACTGCTGGAAGGTTTTGGTTCAGTTTGTACTGGTTCTGAGGTGTAACCCACCCACAACTTTCGTGGTGGCCCCCAGGTGCTCTAGATCCTGTTTTCTGGTTGCTGAGTTATACCCTATGGACTGTACCAGCTTCAAACTAAAACCTTGGTCACAGATAAGGATTTTGTAAGTTCATCCTCTCCCTTCTACTTAACGTTGCCATAGCTTGAGTTTGTTCTGTTAGCAGTTAAAAAGCAGCCTTGTAATGAACATCTCATAGCCTCCTTTACAGCTGCAGGAATCCTGTAAGTGAACCCTGTGTAGCTGTGTGGACGCAGGGTGCTTTGGGGAGGTTGTAAGTGTGTGAGTGACTGTGGACTTCTGGAGAGAGGGAAAATAAACTTGTGTGGGTGGGACAGGTTTACTGGAGGTCTTCTGTAGCTCAGAGGTGTCCCTGCTGGTGGCCCAGAAGTTAACTTTAGAGAACTGTACTGCATTGGAAGGAAACTTAAAATAGTGGCTAAATTCAAAACGTCCTGCGTCCTTGATGGTCCCTTAGCGTGCAGCGTGGGGCGGTGGGGGCTGTGCTGTTGAAATTCCCGGTGCTGGTGGGGTTACGCTGTTGGCGTGAGTTATGCTCAGTGACACCTGGGCTGTTCACGTAGCAGGCTGTGGTGGGTTGCTGGAAAACAGGGGTTGGTACTGATGCTGCAAGATGGTTTTCTTTTATCTGCAAAGCTTGTAGGTTCCCTCTCACTGAATTACTCTTCAATGGCTAGGAGTAGATCCAGGGCACTGTAAAAAGGCCTGATACCTTGAACTAAAAATCTTGTACGGTCTGTTACGAGGCTGTCGTGTCTTGTCCCTGTGGATCGTGGGGTTGCCCTGCTGCGATCGCCTGGAAGTATGGATTCGGGGCTTTTTTGGATTGGGTGGACTATCTAAGGCCAGGGAAACAAAAAGATTCAGTAATGCTGCTTTTGGGAGCCGTACGTAGTCAGCCTTTTAAACATTTAGTTGCCTGTGTTTTGTAAGTACGAGGCCTGCCCGGACCTGCCTGGGAACTCGAAAGTTGGGTCTGAGAACTCCTGATTCTGCAGCGCTGGCTGGGTGCGCAGGCTGCCCGGGGAGCGGGGGCTGGTGCCGCGCAGCCTCTGCGCCGGGCGTGCTGCTGGCCGCCGATCAAGGCATTCTCAGGTGGCTTTTCAAAGGCTGGGGAAGTGGCGGGCCGTGGGCAGGTGGAATCCCTCTCAGCGTAGGAGCGGGTGTGAGAGAGTGTTGCTTTTACACAACGGCGTGGAAGAGCTTCTTTTCTCCCTCTCTGAAGATGGAGCTGGATGCAGAGGAGCTCTGGAGAAAGCAGCTGTGGGGAGTCAGGTGGACGATGGTCTGCAAACATTGGGGTTTTGATATCCCTGCCTCTGTTATGATAGGCAGGTGGTTCCTTCCTTAAGGATAAACCACCATCCAGCTGGCATGTTGCGTTAGCCGTGATTCAGAAACGGCTCCTGTGAAAACGGACCAAGATTTTCCTGGAGTTCCTGAGTTGTTTTTTTTTCCTTTTCTCCAAAATAAAGTTCTTGGAAGTTGATTTATGCCCTTGATTATTGGAAGGGGAGATTTTGGCAGATCCTTAGTACCATATTGGGTAAGACACTTCTCTGGCAGTCCCCAGGTATCCTTAAATTTTAAGATTCCTGATGTGAGGGGTTTATTTTTAAAAAAGAAAAGGGGTGGGGGAGAAGGAGGCAGGGAGCATCTTGGTGGCTGGACTCACTCCAGTTTTTCAACATCCTTCTTGTTTTGAAGGGCCAATAACTGCAGGCAGTATTCCCCTTTCCCTGTCCGGTAGATGTGTGAGCTTTGTGGGCGATTGGATTTCAGGTGGTCTAAACCAACCTGTACCTCCCTGGGACCTGACCTGACCCACCCCGCTGGGAATGTTGCCCAGAAGCATGCCTCAGCTCCCGACACTTGTGTCCGTGGGTATTTTAATGCCTCGTGGCTACCTGGCGGGAACATTTGCAGCTGTATGTTCTCAGGTGACATGTCCTTGCGGAAGGATGAGGTTTGGGGCGCTGTGTAATACCTCCTGGTGTGCGTCAGGTCAGTTTTTCTCTGGGAGTGTGTAAGGTGCTGCAGGAGCCTCTCGGGTCACTGTTGCAGCGAATAGTGAAGGGGAAAGCAGAGCATCAGCCCTCTGTGCGCACCTCTGTTTTCAGATGTGGCAGTGATGGGAATTCCTATAGTCTTCTGCTTTAAGAAGTCCTCTTCCTTTGGGCTCAGTGCTCCCTCTGCCTCCTCCCCTGAGAGCTGGCCTTATAATCAAAACACCTAAAAGCTTATTGCTAGATATGAAAGCGGAAGGATAAAGAGAAACCTACTTAGAAATTGGCACATGTCGTAAGAAAATATTAATTGTAATTACACTTATCCCTCTTCTGTCTTCCACGACAGAATACGTTAGAAGCTCAGTTCTTATCTAGGTGTTGTCTGTGTAGCTCAGGATTAATGTTTCAGCCCTTTCAGACAGGACCTGCAAACACATTATCTTGCTGGCTGGAAACAACTGTGTATTCTCATGTGTCTGCTACTCACTGGCTGCTTTCCCTCGTTGGGTGACAAGTAGAGTGTCTGTCCCCTCTGAAGAAATTGCCTCTAATCTCTGAAAAAGGTTTCCAGATGACCCTTTTTCTCTCTCTCTCTCCCCCTCTTACCAAGAGCTCCAGCACATGCCATGTGTGTGGCTTTTTTTGTTTGTTTTCTTAAGAATCCTTTCTGTGGCCACAAGATCCCAAACCTATTTTTCATCTTCTCTCCTTAACTTTACAGAGAGGTCGCAGGCTTCTTTCCCGACAAGTGTTAGTCCACAGAAGAAGAAATGCTTTAAAAATAGGAATCCCTGCATTAATGTTGTCTTCTCTTTAATTACACCTCCATGTAGCAAATTTTCTCTTGTCCTTCTCTGAGTGAAAAGAGAGGGTTTGGGTTTTTTTATTGACTTGCTTTTCAAATAGGAGGCTAGCTATCATCCCGAGTGTATACTCCTTTTCGAGTCACTTGAGTATTCTGGAATAGTAGAGGTACAAGATTGCCTTGGGCCTTTAAATGGTAGCCCTTTGAATTGTTGTGAAACTGTGGGTTTTGTGCTTTGAAACTGACAGTTTTATGTTTTTGGCTTAAAAGCAGCAGAAGAGTATTTCTGTACTACTACTATATTATTTCCTGCAAGCCATATGTGCAAGAAATACTTAATTTTCATGTTTCAAAAGTGTGTAAACGCACTCTTGGTTCCCTGAAAAATAGTTCTTTTGGAAAAAAGCCCTTTTTGTTGCTGAACAGCAGGAATTTTTGATGATGGCCGAGGATTATGAACGTGCAGCTACCTGACTTAAGTGACATTTCTGTCTTATTAATAGTGTCATGTTGTCTTGCATTACAAACTGATTTACAAATTAACAGTAACGTGACTGATATCCTACTACTATAAACAAACCCATTAAGATAAGTATATCCAGTTAACTATAACCATATCTTTTTCTTCTTCTCCCATCCTGTTTTGACTTTGTTCCAGTAAATGCTGGTGTTCAGATGGAGGCCACAAATGGATTTTTAATAAATTTTCAATTTTATTTTGATGTATCCAGAGTACAGGCATGATACTGTTCCAGACCTTAAAGACAGAGGGCATGTTTGGGATCAGCTATGCTCTGTTCTCTTGTGAAGCTGCTTAGCAGATAAAATGATGTGTTTTGGTCTTGGGTAAGTGTAGAAATCAGTGCTTCAGCAAACCTGCTCAGCTGCTAGCTTGATGTAATATCCAAACAGCTTGAGGGTGGTTTGTCCTGCTCATGTGTCATCTCCTCTTCTTAGGAGAAGTGTACCTGTGCTTGTTACATTAAGATATCTGTTTCAAACCTTTCACATCTTTTTTTCCCCTCTTAAAGGTGCTGATACTGCTCAGACACCTTAGCAGTGTTGTATGCCCACATGTCTGTCTATTACAGTATAGCTAGACACACAAATACACACATGTTGTGTATTTGAAAGGTATAAAGTATATAACATTGCATCAAGCAATGTTGCAACTGTAGTAATAGTGGTAAGAGGAAACTTGCTTTTACCAGTCCCCTGTAAAGAGATTTTAAAGGTCTGGTTCTTCTCTATCTGGTGTTAACTAAGTGAGAGAGGTCTACAAATTGTGTTTTCCAGCCTTTTGTACTTTGATTTCACTCTAACCCTAAAGCCTTACAGGCCTTCTGAAGTTGTAAGAAATGTTTTCCATGTGTAGCACGCTCCAAAATTCATCAGGAAGCATCACTCTTTATAAACCTGCAGGAGGTTAAAACAGACTTTAAGTCTGCTTTAAGTTTTTAAGCAGTACTTTAGATTCTTCCCAGCTAAGGTCATACTTGTCATACCTAGAATAAAACTAAAATAAGTGCAGCGAAAAGCCCTGTAACCAGCTGATTTAACTTCTGGTTTTGAGCTTCAAAACATATTTGATTATATGCAAACCAAATGTGGCACGGACACAGAAAACCGCAGTGCTTCCCCCTCTCAAATGAAGACAGTACGCCAGAGCAACAGCAACTTGAGAAGGTCTGGATTGTTGCAAAATGTGGCAGGAGAAAGAGACTGAAGACATTAATCTCTTAAGAAGTCTTGCCTCTGTTCCTTACCCTCCCAGTTTGCTGAGCTTCTGACAGCAGGTATTGTATTTATTCTGATGTGCTAAATAGCATCTAATAAACTCCTGGTTCCTCTGTTGTTACAAATCTTTGTTTTTTGTAGTAGGATGGCTTTCTGAATGGTTATACCTAGTAGACTTAATTCTGTCTTTAAATGGTTAGGTGACTTGAGAGAAAGGGACAAGTTACCACGCATCAGCTGAGCAGCAGCAGTTGGTCGTGTGCGCGCTTGCTGCCCTTCACTGAGGAGAGGCCAAACTTTTCAGCTGGAAAAGTGTTGCATGGACAAGTCATTTTGCCGTAGTTCTGTTCAGGTGACAGCTGCAATAAGCACCAGCACAGTGTAGCAATCTTCTCTGACCTGTACTCCAGTACTGAGAGAGCAGTGCTGCCTTTAGAGGATATGGGAAAGGCTGGAGCTACCTGGCTTCACAGAGCGTGGGACAGAGGAGGATATGCTCTGGTGCTAGGGTTATAGTCTTGAGTCTTGCATAACAAACAAACAAAAAAAGTCAAAATGTAGTTACCAAGAAATGGTAGTGCCTCTGACAATGGTCCTGAAATTAGCGTGCTGTTACAAGCTGGGTGCTAGTTGTGCTAACTGTGTGGTTACCAATATCCCTACAATGCATCGACCAGAAGAATAGGGCTGCTACCTTGTGTTTCAGCACCTCCTATACTCTCGTATTCTTGATCCTGCCTCCAGGTTCTCAGCTTTGCTTTCATAATTGTTTTTAGCCTAGTAACTTGGGAATTTCTGATCTCCTTAAAACTTCACCAGCCAGTCTGTCTTATGGGAGTAGTCTTCTGAATTCTAGTCTCGCCACACAGAAACAGTCCTAAGGGACACTGAACAACGGACCTTTAATTTGCTGAGGTGCTCTTTAAAGTTGAAAAGTTGTTTACGGCCAAGTCAGGAAGGAATGTCTCCTGTGTGAGGTTAAAATACCTGCGGAGGCTGCAGGACTAGCAGGCTGCAGGACTAGCCACCTCCAAGGAGCTCTTCAGGGCTGCAATTAATAGTGCTTTCCTCAGTAGTCCCTTATTCCCTTTGTAAGAGACTTTGGGCGCGCTTAATCTGAGCTTCTGGTAACCAAGAAATGCTCTTCCAAGGATTGATTGCTTGCCCTTAATTACCTGTACAATGCAGGCTAAAAGTTAAAGATGAAACATGCCTCTAGAGATGTTCACTCCCTCTAAGCGAAGGTAAAATCTCCCAATACAGAGGTAGTCCTGTTCCCACTGGAAATTCCTGAAGTTAACTGAGGCAGAAGTGTCTGAGGCAGGGTGTGGTGCACCAGCCCCAGGGCCACCCAGCCTGGGGCCATTCCTCCTGCTTCCACCCTGCACAGCTGTTCCCAGTCCCTGTCAGGTCTGGCTAGGGGTGTGTGTGTGCATCAAATTACTTCTCTGCAGCTGTTGTTGGCCCTGAGCTCATGGGGAAACCTCTGGTGGAAACTAGAAGGGTTTAAAATAAGTCTGGAACTAGGCAGAGCCCTTACTGGTTACAGGTGTCTTGTAAACACGCAGATCTTTCTCTTAGGAAGTGCTCAGAAAATGTTCTGCTCTTGCTAGAGACCTGTACCAGTGCAGGGCTGCCTTTCTGCAGGAAGCCAGGCTCACACGTTTGTCTGCTGTTGGCAGTGTTGACCAGCCCTCCTGATTCAGTGGTCTTTTGTCCCTCTGGGTGGCAAAGTGCCAGATGTTCCTTTCCCCCTCATGCTGATGGTGAGGTGCCATGGGTGTATGCATCCCATCCTGTATGTGTGTGCTGATGGTGTGTGTGGTGCTCAGTGTTCTCTTGAAAATACAGGATGAGCTTGGTCTGCATCCTTTGCAAACAGACTTGGGCTTGTTCCCAGAGGTGTAGGGGCCTGGAAGAAAAAAGGAAGGGATTTGCTTTTGGAAAAGTAGACCAACCACTTAAGGCTAAGATTTATTTTAAAGGCCTTGCCGCGAACGACTGCTTCTTGAAGGAGAACAACACTGTGGGTTTAAATATCAAGAGCTGAGGCAGTGAGGAAGGCTGTCACTGTGTGCTGCCTGGAGGCAGTACTGGCTGAGAGAGGTGATAGGGAGAAAGCAGCTACATGGGTGACCTGATAGGAGAGGAGCTACTGGAGCAGGGGTGGCAAAGAAAGGGATGATGGGTTCGGAGGAACAGGCTGGGAAAATAGCTTTCGTGGAAAATAGCTATTTTCACAACTACTGCCAACTAAGAAATTGTTGGGTGGTAGTGAGGCAAAATAGTGTTTAAGCTAGGGGAAAGTACAGAGCAGCAATAAAGGCAGAGTCCAGCTATGCAGATGAGCAGCTGAATGGCGTCCATGGATTTAAGATATTGGGCAGAAAAGTTCTGGGTAATTAACACACAGATGTATGCAACTGCCTGAATGAAGGGTGGGTGATACTGGAGTTACAGGGGCTGGGGAAGGCAGTGTAAGGGTTTAGTGCTCAATAACCATGAAAGAAGGTAGGTGAGGCAGGGAAATGGGTAAGCTTAGTTATAAGTCGCCCTTGAGCTGTGAAGATTTCTCTGGGAAGAGATCAGTAAGAGATTGCATGGGTGGCACATCTCATGAACAAAAATTGATCCAAGAGTGATAGGGACACAGGAGGAAGCTGAATTTGTCTTCTGAGTAAGTACAGAACAGACAAAAGTGGTCATGGACTGAGCCTCACCCACCACTGGAGAGGGTTGGAGGGGTTGCGAAGGCTGTTCTGCAAATGAAAACCAGAGACATTAAGCACCGTGTCCGAGAAGCATGGAAAAGAAGGTGGACCACTGAGTTTCTTTGGGGAGAGAAACTGTTCTAAGAATTGAAGATATTAAAGCATTGCTGTATTTTCATGGGGGAGTGGAAGGGGAGAATACAAGGGAGAAGGGTAAAAGTATGGCACAATGCCAATCATGAAAAATATTTGGGGGAGAAGTTAGTGAAATTGTCTGTGATGGGTTCCGGTGAAGGACAGATAGAAGAGATGCTGTCTTGCTCTTGTGACTGTCTCTTGGAAGAGGTATCAAGAGGTGAGCAGGGAACTGAACAGAACACAAAATTCCACACTTCCCATCAGATCATCACTAGGATAGAGCAGAGCTGCTTTGGGGCAGGCAGTTGAAGAGGAGAAGAGAGAAATTGTTGCAGAGAACATGTGTGGTTGGTGGCATCTTGCAGTGACAACCACTGTGATACTGGGAGCAGAGCAAGAGAGTGCTGGGGAAGCTGGGGGAGAAAGAGGAAACAGAGAAACACAGTCACGAGTGTGACAGCAGAGCTCTGAAGTTCCACCTGAAGTCAGCCAGGACAAAACCATTTACATTCAGTCTTCCCTTCTCCTCTCCTCTGTCTTGGCCTCTGCTCCTTCTCACTGATAAGGCAGCCCTGATCAGGTCTTCCCCATTCTGAAAAATCTCTCAGGTATGCAGAAATTACAGTCTATGCAAGTGTTTGTTTATATTTCTGTTCCTGATATTTACTTCATGGGAGAAGTAGGTGGCTAACGTAATATATATTTATTGCTAAATGTTGCTCTTTGATGTTTTCTTACTACAATAGCCTGAACTCAAACCAGCAATAAACTAGAGGGATGGCACCTCGTAAACATAGGGCTTCATTTTTGACCCTGTAAACTTTTTGAAACTTAAAATTTAAAGAAAAAAAAGTTGGTCTCTTTTGTTTGCAAAAACTCTTCCATTTCATTTCACAAAATAGCAGCCCTCCAAGTAAACAAACCTCAAAATCCTGCTCCCTCCTCTCCTCTGACCTGTGGTCCCCCCAGCCAGAAAAAAAAAAAGCAGTTGATTGCTCTTGGTCAGCCTGTGTAAGTTTCGGTCAGCTAGCTGTGGCTTTCTGCGTCTTTAACACAACTGTTACCAGAGCACTTTGTTTTGGTTTGTTCGGATTTTTTTTTCCTAATTTTTCATGGCATCTGTTTTTGCTCAGGGTTCCTGCTTGATGTGTAGTGTTTTGTTGGGTGCTTTTTGTCATCTAGCTGCAGACAGCAAGCATAGTGGCTGGCTGATACTTCGGAGGATCTCAGGCCAGAGCTTATTCTTTGTGAGACAAGATGTACAGTTCTTTCTAGTTTTTTCTTTTCAGTCATAATTAGTTCTGTCAGACTAAATTCTTTTCGTTTCCCTTGGACCTTCCTGTCCTGACTTTTGCAATAGTAAATGCTGTATTTGCATTAGATAAATAGGTCAGAATCATTTACTTCATTATGGAAAACTAATCTGCTTGTTAAAACTGTTAGTTTATCAAATGGTGTAATACAGTATTGTTCTGGCAGAGACTCCTGGCAGACACCAGTCCTTGTGTCTCTTTCTGTGGAGGGGTGTGCTGAAGTTGAACTTTGTAGCTTAGGAGAGCAGATAGTCATCTTGGCTATCTGTGCAGAGCCCTCTGAATTTTTAGTTTCTGGAAGGAAGATACGTGGTGGATGTTATCTTGAAATCCTGGCTGAATACAATGCAGAGCACCCAGCCTCCAAGCTGTGCGGTACTGCAGAACCTATTATTGCTGCGATACTCTCCATCAGCCTCATTAGGGACGGTGAATGAACGGTCATCACTGAAGCTTTTCCCCCTCTTCTGAAAAGACCCGTTGACAATGGTTGCTGCCTGTGTATATGCGTGGGGTGAATTAATCGGCTAAACTACTACTGCAGTAGTACTAACGTTTAAACAACAAAACATCTGCATTATCTGCTTAAATCTCTGCTGAAGAGACTCTTTCCTCCTCGTACTCCTTCCAGCTCCCTTGTGCCTTAGAAGGACTGCCTCACGCAAAAAGCACAAGTGAGATCTCTTGCCTTTGTTCATTGCTGTCCCGTTTCCAGGTGAGGGAAGTTCTCTCTTGGGCTTTCCTGAGGCTGCACTCACGTGTGAACGAGTTTGTTTGACTCCACAGCATTCGCACCAGCCCTCACCGCGCCAAGCCTGCACTGGCACCCCCGTGGGTGGGTGGTTGCCCATGCTGCGCCCCGCTGGTGCAGCCGTGTCTGCGGGGTTCAGCTGGGAGGCTGGATGGCTTAAGCTGAACTTTGGGTCATACTGAGGTGTGCATAACCATGCTGGTCCTTCCCTGTCTCCTGCTGAACGTGCTGCCCCAGTGTGGGGGCTGGCCTGTGCCTCGGCGCGTGTCGGGCAGAGCAGGATGGATGGGCTGGCCGGGCAGTCAGTGCCGGGCAGGGGTCTGGGTGGTCATGTAGGGTGGGTGTTGTGCTGGCTGGAGTGAGACAGCACAGGTCCGCTTCCCTGCAAGCACCCTGTGTGCTAATGGTTCTGAACAAGTTGTCTGACCAGTGAACAAGCGGCTACTGGGACTGGCATCCAGATACCCTAACCTGGCACTTTTTTGGCTAAAGGAATCCTGTGCAGAGCAGAAGATGCAGCTCTAAACGAAGCCTACAAAGATCTTGTTCCTGCCCCTTTAGTTTGCCACGTAGATGCTAAACTGGTCACTTGAAGATGATTGCTTCTTGTTTGAATCTAGGAAAAAGAAAATGTCTTAATAAAAAATAAATAAAATAATAAATAAAAATGTCAAAAAATAAAAAAAAGTCAAATAAAAAGACTTTTTTTCAGTTTGAAATGTGTCAACTGAAGTAAGTTGCCACTTGGATTTTTCTGGAGAGGAATAGGAGGTGGAGGACAAAGGAGGACTGTTTTTCCTCCATTGGAACCAGCTGTGGTTTGTTCGGCTTTTGTGCATTTGGATGGGCACTCTGAATTGAAATCCAAACTGGAACTAGCAGTTAATATTACAAACAAGCAGCATAATTTGACTAAAGCTTTCAGATGATCACAACTAGGCTTTGATGCTGAAGAGTGGGATTTTCATAACTACGGAAGTAATTTGAGAACATGCTTGCACCCAAAGCCAGAGCCAGTAGGGTTGGTTTTGTTTTGTGTTTTTGTTTTTTTTTTTTTTGCTTGAAGATGATTATGGTGATGAATCATACTTTTGTTAGTCTCAGCAAAAGAGTGGCTTGCATGTATAAGTTGATTTAACATCTGAGAACCTCTAAGCAAGTCATTCTCCATTTTGAGGAAGAATTTATCTACAGAAAATTCTCAATTTTTGTTTGCTTGTTAGTTTTTTGTCTTTTTGGTTTCCTGATATTGACTGACTTTGCAAATAAGAACTTCCATGAGGTCCTAGTCATAGCCTTCCTTGTTCTTGGATTTGTGGATGTGGTTCCATGCTTTCAGGAATGAGTTAGCATGGTTTAGGCGCTCATTTGATGAACAGTAGTTTACTAGTACTTTACAATCTGATTTATGAAATTAAATTTACCGGAAAGATGATTTAAGCTACTTAGTTTAACTAGATGCCTGTTTTTTCACTTTCTTGATTTCCTTGATTAGAGAGTCTTAATTTTTTTTCCTCCCATTCTTAATAGCATATTTGGTTTCTAATATCAGAAATAAGGTCCATTGAAATATTTCCCTCAATCACTTTCTGACTTATTTATAATAACTCTGTGGTTTTATAACATTTTTCAATTGGCTTGTGCCAAATCACACCCCCCACTGTTTTTTTATTTAACAGCCACTTACTGGTCTGTAAAACTTCAAAAATAAAAAACAGTGAAGTGGCAGAGAAGTTAAACCCACAAAAACTAACTTGGAATAAGAACTTTCTTCCTTCTGTATGGATACCAGGAAATTCAGGGGGCATGTAGAGTGAGTGTGATTCCTAATAACAAGCTGTGCACTTGCATACCACACTTCTTTAAAGGTCTTGTGGTTGGGATCCCAGTGGTATTGATGGGAAATGTGCAAAGAATTTTTATAAGGTTGTTTGAATAGCTGAGTAACTTCTTTTGAAAGCACCAGAGTGAACACTTCTGCTTTGGAGAAGAATGGTTCTGTGGATGCCCAAGATGATGATAATGAATGATGGAGTTTCAAAGTTGAATCCTACAAATGCAATTATCCTCTAGAGGATTTAATGAAAACTTAATATTTAAAAAATACACCTTCTTTTAAGGTGGTACACTCAAGCATATCTATTTTCAAGCAGGGTGGTGTCTTGGTAGCATCAAGCATCACAGCTCTGTTCTAATGTGAGGACCTAAAAGGCCATTTGTAGACTTGAAAGCATTGGTATGTGACTACACCAATCACAGAAGGAGGGAGGTGGTGTACACCACGTTCAAACAAGGTAGGGAGTTGGTCTGTGGTGAAGTTTGACAACAGACGCTCTGTTTGGTTTTTTTCTCTTGCAGTTTGGGGCAGAGTTCAGAAGATTCTCCTTGGATCGCTACAAGCCAGGAAAGTTTGAAGACTTCTACAAACTAATTCTTCACATTCATCACATAGCCAACCTGGAAGTGATGATCGGATATGCTGATGTGCATGGAGACCTTCTTCCTATTAATAACGATGACAACTTCTTCAAGGCTGTTTCAAGTGCTCATCCACTGCTCAGGGTTTTCATACAAAGACAAGGTAAGATGCAATTTCATTTTGGTGCCTCGAAGTGTGCCGGAGCAAGGTGAAGAGTGGATTTGTGGCCCCGCTTTTAATGCTGAAATGATGTAGGAGGAACCGAGGAGCTCTCTTGCTCCTCCTCTTAGACACTTCATTGCAACGTGTAGGAGTGGCATGACTTCAGGGCAGGTGGGGGTACTGTTGCTGCCTGTAAGGTGTTTGAAGGATAACATGCTGAGAATCACCACCAGCCCCTTCTTTTCTGAGGGAAGCATACCTTGTGCTGCTGGTATTGTGTTACCTAATGATCATACCAACTGCACCACTCTGCTTGTTTGAGGGAGCTGTGAGGCAGGAGGGGATCCTAGTGTTGTACTACTACTTCACATCTAGAAATCTTACCTATCCAGCTTAATAGTCTGTGTCATACCCAAATGATTCACACCTGTATAGTGCATGAATTCACACAGACGTGTAGTAATAAAAAAAATTAAATAACATTCTGTCACAAATGAGATCTTGTTTGACTATGCTGACCTGGCAGACAGACAAATGATGATTCTCCCCTCTGCCCTTACGCTGTGGAGTGTTGCATCTTCCTATTTTGAATCATCAAGCAAACCTTGGGCAGAACTGCCTGAATGTCAAGATGACATCAGGTTTAGTGGCTGTGTGTTGTTCTTGCCAAGTTTTAGTGCTGATATCTGAAACCTTCTCCTTAAAGAACATGCTTGACAGTTGCTTCACATGAGGATGGGTTTTTATAACAAGATGTCTTCCCCACAAAGCTCCTTAAATCTCGGGGGAACCTAATGCTGTGTTAACACGACCTCCACAGTTTTTTCAGTCATGTAGTGATTTATAGCAGAGGTCTTTTGGTACTAAAATCTCTTTAGTAGCAGAGTGAGAAATGAGACTTGATCTAAGACTTTGAGCAGTCATGTAGCGTTTTTGGACTCGACTCTCTGTTTGGGTGTTTGTACTGATAAGGATTTAGCAAGAGGCTCCAGCCTGCTCGTTGGTATGAGGTGATACAGTGTGTGGTTCGATTTCGTGTTGTCAGATATATCCAGGGCTGTGTGGCCCTCCCCATTCAGAGTATGTTGTCTGCTGCCTTCTTTTAGATGGGAATAAGTGTTCAAGAAGGCAATGGAGAAAAGTGTCTAGAGCAGGTTGATTTGTTTGTATATCTGTCAGGTGGGTGAAAACGGCGGTGGGAGAGGACTTGGGTTGGTAGCTCTCTCTTCTTGGGCAGAAAATGCAAAGGTGGATGACAAGTCCTGTTAAGTCTTGACTACACTTGGAGAAAAAATGCTCTCTCTTCTTCAGTAGAAGTATGCTAGTTGTGGAGGTTTATAACTTGTAGTGTTAATGGAAAAGTGCAGTATTTCCTTTTTAAAAAGTTTTTCTTTTACCTGTTACTCAGTGGAAAAAATCATGCTGACAAAGTAAGGAAGCTCCTACAAGAGGGAAGACAGATCCATGCTTCCTCACGTGTGGCAAAGCCTGAAAACTTTCCCAACACACATTCTGCTGTGCTCCCTCTATAAAGCTGAAGAGGACAGTAAATTCTGTCCCATCCCTTTGATTAATGGCACCTTTAATAAGGGACTCTTGGGTTAACATTTGAGATTCATACTTGTGGATGATCCCAATTAATGATATTAATTTCCTTTTCTGTGACGAAACCTTTAGAAATTGTTCCCTTCAACAATAATAGAAGTTACTGAAATCTTGTTCATCTTTTCTTCATTTGCTCTGTCATACCCCCACTGTTTTTTCTGTCTTCGGACTGGGGTGACGGAGCCTCGCTGGTCCTTCTGCTGGAGACTTGCACGAGAACAAGGGGACTGGCACCAGGAAATCCTTGTGCCATCCAGAGGAATGTGGTGTGCCTGCAGTGCTTCAGCGCACACCATAAACTCCGACTTCAGAGGCAGGGAATTAGGCTGACAGGGATGCTAGTAAAATACGAGGCCAGCCCTCTTCCGTGACTTTGAAGGAGGTGGCAGAGCATGGGCTCTCCAGCCTCTGGGGTCAGGGATTACTGCCCTTCAGTGGGCAGAAGTCCTGGGAGGTGGCTGCCAAAGGTTGTTCTTGCAGTGTTGTAAAGTAGGGAGGGTTTGAGAGAACTGGGCAGGAGTATGGAAGGAATGGAACAGTTGAAGTTCAGGTCTTTTTCTAGCAGAGCAAACTGTTCATCAACTGCATGATTAATCATCTGTTTTCCCAGCTTATAGCTGGGTTATCCTTTCTCTTGTCCAGTGAATCATGTTAAAACAGCTTGACGATTTATTCCCAGAGTGGCAAAATAGGTGACTTACTCTGCACAATAATCAAGTAGCAATTTCTTTGTTTGTTTGTTTTGTTTACCTAGTTGTTTCTTATCTGAGCTTAGTCTTGCACTTTTTCAATTCAAATGGGCTTCCCTCACTTGTTCCCAGAAGCAAGCCGTGTGTGTGCTGCTTGGACTCTTACGTGCCAGATTGGTGTCCAGGTATGGGATGGCTGTTTTACTCCACTTCCTCCTTTTTGTTCAAGTCTCCTGAGCCCCACATTTTTCAGGATCACAGTAACTGTTCCCTCCCCAGGCAGAGGATGTCAGTGCTTATTAGCCAGCCTTTTTACTAAGGACCTGCATTGCCATTCTCAGTGTGCTTTCAACAGTTACACTGTTCATAGTTTTTAGGGTCTTGAAGACTCTGCAACGTTTGCAGGTTATGTTTGAGTAAACTCAGCTACGATAAGTTTTTATATCTGCTGAAAGTATGTGGTACTCTTCTTTTTTAGTTCCAATACCAAATTATGGTGCAGACAAAAATCCTAATTAGAGAACCAGGCTATAAAAAGAAAAGGCAATTTTCCTTTGACTTGCTTTCCCAGGCTGTGAGTATGGGTTGTGCCCTGTGTTGTAAACTGATGTGGCTCTTTTGACTTCATTAGCACAGTAGTGATTTATATCAGACAATGATTTGAGCACAAGAATTTGTTCTCTTGGCTGTAGTTGATATCAGACGTATCCAGAACTCTCTGTGGAAGGTGCCTGCTGCTGGGGAAGGGACAGATATCCCAAGGACTGCAGAACAGTGCAAGGAATTATGGATGTGTTTGTCTTGCTCCGTAATAACTGAACTCTTGTACTCTAGCCAAGGGCTGCATGAAGGAAGAGCTTAATGATGCAGTTGGTCATAATTTTTTTCAAGACTCCGTTTGTTCTGTGTCTGATGTGAACTACAGCACTTGAGACAATCTCTTGAATACTGCAAAAATATTTGTGTAAGCTGTGAATTCAAGCAGAAACAACAGAAAAACTGAAAGGAGTTAGTATTACATACTGTGAATGCGTTACATTTTCCCTTGTACGATTAAATGAAATGATGTTATTAACTGTCTCCCACAGCATCTTTGTAGATAAGCTGATAAAGTATGGGCTTGGTGATCAGGTAGTGAGGTGGATAAAGAACTGGTTAAAGGGAAGAAGTCAGAGAGTTGTAGTCAATGGAACAGAATCTAGTTGGAGGTCAGTAACTAGTGGAGTCCCTCAGGGGTCGGTACTGGGACCGGTGTTGTTCAATATCTTCATCAACGACCTGGATGAGGGTACAGAATGTATCCTCAGCAAGTTTGCTGATGACACTAAACTGGGAGGAGTGGCTGACACACCAGAGGGTTGTGCTGCCATTCAGCGAGACCTTGATAGGCTGGAGAGTTGGGCGGGGAGAAACTTAATGAAATTCAACAAGGGCAAGTGCAGAGTTTTGCATCTGGGGAAGAACAACCCCATGCACCAGTACAGGCTGGGGGCTGACCTGCTGGAGAGCAGTGTAGGAGAAAGGGACCTGGGGGTCCNAAAAGGCTCTTCATGCTGCTGTGCAGCCTTGTCTGTAAGACTGCAAAACAGCATTGTCACAATTGTGAAAACTACTGATACTGGTGCGTGGTTTTGGAAAAGGAGCAAAAGAGAAAGAGTTTGTTTTTTTTTAATTAGGTTGCTGGATGTAATTTCTTTGAAGGAGGCTTCAAAGTGGAACATCTCCCTTATGAGGAAAGGCTGAGGGAGCTGGGTCTCTTTAGCTTGGAGAAAAGGAGACTGAGGGGTGACCTCATCCATGTTTACAAATACGTAAAGGGTGAGTGTCAGGACGATGGAGCAAAGCTTTTTTCAGTACTGACCAAGGGGATAGGACAAGGGGCAATGGTTGCAAACTGGAGCATAGGAGGTTCCATGTGAATATCAGGAAAAACTTTTTCACTGTGAGAGTGCCAGAGCACTGGAACAGGCTGCCCAGAGAGGTTGTGGAGTCTCCTTCACTGGAGACATTCAAACCCCGCCTGGATGCGTTCCTGTGTGATGTACTGTAGGTGAACCTGCTCTGGCAGGGGGATTGGACTAGATGATCTTTCGAGGTCCCTTCCAACCCCTAGGATTATGTGATGCTGTGATTCTGTAACTGTTGCTTTAATGCCTGTCTCCCAGAGGCAGAGTATGTGTTCAAACCAGGCTGTATTTGAGGCTTTTAAACAGAATTAAATAAATAGCAGAATTGTAATGACTTCATCGTAAACCTGCCTGAAATGACTCCTTAAACTTTGCAAGTGGGGCATAAGGATATAAGTGGAGGTCTACCAGGTAACAGAGATTTCAAGATTTCTCCTCCTTTGCTTGGATTGCCCACTATAGTGTGTTAAAGCTAAGTTGTTCTGAAACTCAGGGAAGTGTTGCAAAATGAACGTGCTGGTCACCCTATAAGTACTCTGTGCAGCAACTTTTTCCAAGGAAAATAGGTAGATCCAGGACTGAGAGGCTGAAGTACAGGAGGCATAGTGAATGGGGTGATATTTGGCTCTAATTCTAACTGAGCACACCACTTTAAATCCAGACTAAAGATTCTGGTTCTGGGAGAAGTGATGGAGGCTGCTGATGACCAGACCTTGACTTTCTACCACTCTTCAGGGTTTATAGAGTTTGTGTGGGCAGTAATAGAAAAGCTTCAGTAGGTCAAGTAGCAAAGGAGGTGAGAAAGGTGGTGAGCAGCAGGCTCTTCTCGATCCCAGACTGAGGTCAAAAGAACTCTTCTCCTGGGAAGCATTTTTATTTTGTCCCCATCACAACTGGTGGTGTGTCCTGGTGGTGGTTTGAGGTGTTGGACCTCTGCTTGCTTTGCCTGAGTTTCAGCAAGTGTCCTTGTTCTTATAAATCTGTAGCGCTGATGAAAACTTACCCCTCAGCAGAACAATTCTCAAGGAAAACTTGAAGGAGTTTTGGTTTGGAGAAATAACTGTGCTTGTGCCTGTGGCTCTTGTGTGAGTACAGATGCTGTTCCTGTGAATCAGTAGGCGTATTACTATTGTTCTTAAGCAACTTCAATAAAAATAGCAGTAAATTAATGAATGTGGGGGCACTTTGTCAACCCTAAAAGCAGATTCTAGATCAATTTCACAATCTTTCCATCAATGTTATTATTTTAAAAGCTTTCTAAAGGTTTAAATGGTTTCATGGTAAGTGTCCTACAAGTAGGAGACAGGTGAAGAGTTGAAGTGTCAGATGCTGGATCTGTATTTCAGTGTATCTTTGTCAAATACCACACTTCTTGCAGGAATGTAAAAAACTGAAGAGCATTCTAACAACAGATAACCCTAAAAGACTCTTCACAGCTAGCTGGAGCAGGGTCTTACGTAATAATTTAGTAAATGCCACAAATGAACTGCAGCTGTTAATTGAGGTGGCCTGAAGATGGAGAAGGCTGATGATTTCTCATACTTGTCTTGCATTTTGCCGTCTGGAAAACTGATAGTATGTAAAAAGGCATTAAAGGCCATCTTCAGAAACTTGGTGTAAGTGTATTTTCTTTTGTAGTTATATTTTAAAAGTCCATTACTGTAACAGTAAACCTGCACTGAACACCAGTCATTGCTTTTCTCCTGGAGCGGTTAGAGCTGCTGTCTACCATCAGTTCTCACTTAAAGCTGGATCCAAAGTCAACAGGGAAAAATGTGCATTTACCTGGTTGGGTTTTGGATTTGGCTTCTTTTAATTTACATTAAAGTAAAACTTGGAAGATGCTGTTTTTCTTCAACTGCTTGGAGAGACCAATGTATTTAAACGGCAGTGCCATGCAACTCACTTCTGTATGTTCAGAAGCAGTTCATGACTCTGCAATTTGTTATTTACCTGGCAAAGTTCTGTTCTGCTCAAAGGACCAACATCTGTGCTTAGCTTTCTTGTGTTATAAAATCAGAGCAATCACACCCAGTTTTAAAATAAAAATGTGCTAATGGGAATCATGCCCACGTCTGACTGAAAAAACGATGGTGGGTTGTTTTATTGTCTTTCATACTCTAAGCAGATAATCCCCAGGAATGGTGGTTGGCTGTCTAACCACATGTGCTAAACACAAAAACTGGCTTTGAGGCAGCAACTAAAATGAAGCCTGTTTCCAGCTACCTAAAACCTTTAACTCTGTGCTCAGCTTCCTGGAGTGGGTGCAGTTGGAAAAGCTTGAGTTAAGAGTCTTTCGCATCTTGTTTTTGGTTCTTCATAGCCTTCATGTTTATTTTACAGTGCAGGCATTGACTTCACCTCAAAACGTTGTGTTTCCAAACATGAACAATGTGATTTTTTTTTTTTTTTACTGTTTTTGTTAAAGGCATCTGATCTATTAAATAACCAAGCAGGTTGCAGCACATACTGAGGGACAATACTGAACTGCTTCTGGTCTTGCTCTTGCGTGGCCTTTTCACAATGATCTTACGTGAGTCTGATGCAATGAGATAAAGTTAAGGGTGCAGAGAAGGTGAGTTGAGGTCTTCAGTTCCTCTGTTCCTGTGTGAGAGGAGGGGGAGAGAGAGGGAACTCTTCTGACACTCGGTGTAGCGTGTTGGTGCGCTGGAGATGTGGCTCTGCTCTTGGTCAGACTGTCCAGGGCTGCTACCTGGTCTCCTCTGCCCTGGCACTGGTGTCGCTTGGGGACTGAGCTCTCTGAGCAGAGTGAGGAGATAGCATGGGACAGGCAGGACTGCAGCAGATTTAAAGCTATTTAACTCTGCCATGAAGCCTCTGTTTCCTGGGAGGAAGAACTTGCCTGCTTGTAGCCTTTGGAAATGTGCAACGCCATTGTATTTGGAGAGGAGGCAAGGCATCTTCTCTTGGCTTTGACAAGATTAGGGGATGGTGGTAGATTTCATGCTAGTATAATAGGAATTGCTGCTAGGCTTAAATTAAATCCTTTCATGATTTTCCTCGGAACTGTCTCTGCTTTTGAGCTGGAGGGGTCTTCAAGGGCTTGTCAAGCCGAGTAATCTTTGCCCCACTCAAGTCCTTTGATATCTGAAGATAAGTAAAATGCAGCTGTTTGTTCCAGTGAAGTCTGGCAACAAATTACTGTAACTTCTCTGCTCCACCTTTCATGTGCAAATGATGAGACCCAGTAATCATTATCTTTCAACTACTTTATTAAGCATCTTTAAAAACATTATGTTTTATCTGGCTTGACAGACGTAAATGCAGAACAGCCTTAGATTTTGTTACTGGCACGATTAGTGGTACCTGGTGGCTGAGCAGAGCCAGCACAAGGCTGCTGCTCTCCCCCTCCTTGAAAAATTCCATTTTTAGACCATGAGGATATTTGATTTTCATCACTGGTTACTTTAGTTGCAGCCAGAACACCTAGTAAGCAAGAATTTTCAGTGAAAGGAGGGAAAAACACGTGGAAATAGCATAACCTACAGATAGGCTTTGTAGAGTGAGTTGTTAACCAGCTGGTAGTGGAAACTGCTGCAGAAATACACACTGTGTAAATATTAGAGGTTGCAGTGTACAGTAAGCGTGGAACAGGAGCCTGGCAAAAATGCAGCTGTGGCTGTTCTGTCATCGGCAGCAAACGTCTGTTGCACTTCTGTGTTAAAGCTACATGGGAGTTGGTTTCAGTTTCAAAGTTTAATAACTTCATAATAAAAACACCTAATCAAATATATTAATAATGAAAATAGGCTTTAACAGTTGATGCTTCTTAAAAATTGCATCAAGCTGGTACCAGCACCACATGTTCTGCTAAATTTAGACTAAAGAAACTTGTTTACGGGGGGAACTCACCCAGCCTGTAATAGAAACCTCTGCTCAACTCCATGCTTTGCTTTAGCTGGTAACCCACATAAGAACAAGCAAATAACTGCTTGTTTCTGTCCCTCCAAGCTCCTGTTTGTTGTCTTACAGCTGCAGATTGCTGCTCTGACAGTACTTAGAGCAAAATGAAGAACCCCCCCAAGTTATGTCTACCTAAAGGTAGTCTCAAGTAAAACTCTTTCTTGTTTCCTTCCTTGGTCTGACCCTTTCTATTTAAGACAGCGAAGCTGCTCTAACAGGTGGCTTGACCATATAAAAACAGTGCTGAGGAAGACTTGTCAACTGTTCCACCTCTGTTAAGGTCCCTGTGAGGGAATTTTCCACTATTTATCTTTCCTTACCTTAGTCGTCAAAACAAGAGATTCTGTTTCCTGCTCGTGGCTCAGGTTTTTTCCTGTTGTGCCTAGCTGTCATTTCCCTTCTATAAGTGATGAAAATGAGTACAATGTGTAGGTGATAATGAAATGCACTTGACAGGCTCTTCTTTGGCACCGGATTTTACCTGAAGAGACCTCACAAGCTGAAAGTAGCTTTCATATAGTGAAGGAGATAGCACAATGCAAATACAAACATTAAATCAAGAATCAGGCCTTCAGGAATAGGCTTTCTGCTAAATTTCTGAAATACTGTAAGCTTAAGTATGCTAAAGGGCTTACGACAACTTAATTGGCAGACTCTTGCACTGAAAGCAAGCATGCAGGAAGGATGTTTCTGCTAGGTGTTTGTAGTAGGCACTGAGAAATTAACTCGAAATATAGCTCAACAAATATAACTCAAACCATTTTTTTTAAGTGACTGAAAGCTCCTCTTTTGTATTCAGACTGCCTGTGTTGTGGGGATTGCACGCTCCACGCTTAGACGTGAGTGTCAGAATTAATACTACGTAAGTACTCTGGATATTTTTCTGCTCCAAGAGAGAAAGCGGTTTGGGGGAGGTTGAAAGAACTCTTTCTTGAACCTGCCCCTGATGATGATCTACTCGGATCTTATTTTTTCCTCTGTGCTATGTTTAGAGTAGGAAAGAATCCTGTGGGAATAGAAAGGAAACTATTAACCTAGAAAACTTCACTGTTGCTCTTGCTCTTCAGTCCCTTGCCATATGCTGACATTAAGTAACCTCTAAAAACTTCATATGAACAACTTCTACACCACTCATAACCCCCTCCCCTGCAGTTTTCCTGTGTTTTTTGTATTCCACTTCTTTCTCTCATTTATTGCCTTTTTTTTTTCATTTCACCTCTCAGCTTTAACTCCTTTGCCATAGCTTTTTAATTACTCTGCAAGGCTGTCGCTCGCTGGGCAGGAGCGTGTGTGTTGGGTGAAAGCACACAGGTCCTGGTGCCTGTTCTGCTCCAAGTGCTAGAAGAAGGCTTGGAGAACATTGGCATCAGTGGGGTGGCAGTGGCAGAGCCAGGTATAGAAATAGCAATCAGTGAGGGAAAACTGCGTGTTACCCTGGGTCTTAGGCCAATTTGTTTTCTTCTCTCTGATTATCCCTTTGCATTAGAAATAATAGAGAAGTTGAGAAATTAAAAACAAAGAAACAAACAATGTTCTCCTGCAAAACTTCACAATGTTTATTTAATTTGAATTTATGTATGAATAAGAAATTATGTACTGCCTGGTGCCTGTGGAAGTTGGGAAGCTGGAATCCAGTGGAGTTGGTGGAAGGCACTGTCCTGTCGTGGCGAGGGCACTGCGAGGCTGCCCAGCTGCTGGCAGCGGCAGGCTCCGAAAGAGCCCTTCTGCCTCTTCAGCCACTGTAGGTGACCACGACTGTTTCCTTTAAAGCTGAGGTTCCAGCTGAGGATTTGAAAAGGCCTAAAGCTGTTTTCCTCATCTGTGAATGCCACTGAGGTGTGATAAGAGCAGGTCTGTCAGTTACGACCTTGGGTTGGACACTGATGGCAACTGGGGTTTGTTTGCTTCATTAGTCTGCTTTATTGATGCTTTGTTTTCATTCTGCCAAGCAATTTGGTAGTTTTAGTTTTATGTATCCAGCAGATGCAGTGATTTTGTTTGCAAAATAATGTAATCTTTGCATTTTGCTTTTGTGTACTTACTAAGGTCTAGTTTTAAATGCAGCTGGCATGAGTAAAGGGGAAGGAAAACACATTGTGTTAACCAGAAAACCATAAAGTTTCAGAAAGAATTCCCCCCCAAACTGCAAGAATCTGAATGAATGAACGCTTTATAATAAAGCTCATAAATAAGTCCAGGGGTAGTGTCTTTTTGTCTGGCAACAACCAAAAATTGAGTTCCCTAAGCTTGTACTCCTTGAAGCTGCATAATTCTAACATGCCTTTGCAGAGGGGGGAAAAAAATAAAAATAGTTTAGCACATTTAGACTACAGTATGCAACAAGATGTTTTAAAAGTTTGTGTTTCAGAGCAGTTCTTAGCTGAGACAAAGAGTATCAAATAGCAGGAGGAGTAACAAATGTCTGCCGTGCCCTCACTACTCCTCAGTCACTTAGAGTGCACTGGACGCTTGTGCAATGTACTCGCTGCTTTTGAGACTTCTGCCTGAATATTAGAGGGGGGAGAGGGTGGTGTACAGGGAGCCAGCTTACCATTTAGGCATCAAGCCCTGGTACAGGATCTCTCCTCGAGCCTGAATTGTCTTTAAAGCTACAGATGACCTCTTCATGGTGGATTATAGCTGTACCCCTCACAAAATATGAGAATCTTTTTTCCAGTGTTAAACTGATCCTACAGTGCTATCTTTGAAATTTCACTTCTTTACCTGCTAGGTTGCTTCATGAGGGAGTTGCTTTTCCATGTGGATAACAACATGATGCTTCCATTTATCAGCTTGTTGTACCTGAAAGGTTTTATCCCAAGGGTTTCTCCTGGACAGACAGTAACCGAGGTGCAGACAGTGCTGCTGCTGATTTGCTAGTGAGCTTTACATTTGCACGGATGACTGAAAATGCTGATTCTGGCCATGATTTTCACTAGATCTGGCTAACACCTCTTCTTGTGTAAATAGACCAAGCCCAGAGGAACATCAGATTCTCTTTTGGTTTAGTTGATTTCAGTAGTCAAACGACTGTGTGGCTGGTGCCTTTCTGACCTCTTCGAGGTATCTGTGCTTGCACTGGGCTGTGACTGTGAAAAACAGGAAACTTTTTTGTTTAACTTCAGTCTTCTGTTCAGGTGTCTCGCCTTTTGCTCGTGGATGCAAAGGTGCTGGTGAGACTATTGTGCAACTTCCTGTTCCCTGTGTTTTTGGCTGACTTCAAAGGCTATGTGACAGCATTACCTGGCAGCTCTTGTCACTGTATAGAGTCTGGTGCATTAACATTTCTTGCACTAAAAGAGAGGAACTCTGTAACTGGCTGCAGGCTGCCCTGAGGGTCCCAGCCTGCCTCCTAGAAGAGCACTGGCCTGTGCTGTATTTTGCTTTAAGCGGGATTTAATTTCTCCTTCCTTGATCTGTTTGTCTACCATACCAGAGCACACCTTCTCCTGCCACACGCAGTTTCCCAGGTCAGCTCACAGGGGACATACAGTGTAACAGAAGTATGGTACCTGCAGGTTGTAAATATGTGTTTTATGTTAGAGGTGGTTCATTGCTGTATGCTGATCTCTGCTGTAAAATCACTGCAGGACACGCTGGGGTAGGGGGAGGTATTTTAGCTCATCTCAGGCATGCCATGTCATCCAGAGGGGATGGAGAGGAGAGAGGGAGCACTGGGAGAAGCTGCAGACTGGCTATCTGTTGTGATTTAACATGTGCTGCTGTGGGCAAAGTGGCTTGGCAGTACCTCAAAACCTATCTCCCCTCCCTGAAACGTTCCCAGAAGCAGCTGGCCACAGTAGCCAGCTTATGGGTTGCAGATCACAGGAAACAGCTTGCCGCAACAAACTTGGCTTCCTGTGCTCAGATGACCCTCAACAAGGGTACGTGTCATCTGCATCAGCTCTGGGAAGTGCATACTGGTGATGAGCAAGAGGAATGGTGTTGTTGGAGGTACACACAAAGCCCTGTCTTCCTGTGAGCCTCACCAGACGATGTGGATAGCATCTCAGCAACTAATTTGCCCTACCTCTGGATGCCTGTTGCTGGGCGGCAGTATTTCCCTGAGTGTGTTTTTTCAGTGCTGTACCTCAGCTGGTCCTAGTTCACTTGGAAAGTGGTGGCTATGGCTATGTCCCACACCCTTCCTCTCACCAGTTGCATCCTGAGTTGCCAGAGCCATATTGCATCACGAGGAAGTCCTGGAGCTGTGGCGTGTGGTATGGGTGCCTTTCTACCCTGATGGGTGTCATACAGCGTGTGGGTAGCATGTTCTTCAGTCCTGTTGGTCTGGTTTATGGGTGTGTGGTGCTTATCTTCGAAAATCAGTCACTAGTTCCATCTGTCTTCAGAAATGTTATTGCCTCTATCTCAGACCACTTCAATTCCATGTGGATGTCCCAGGAGAGCTGAGAGAAGTGTGAAGAAGATCCTTCTGTATGTGTGTCAGCAGCAACCACAAGAGGAAATTGTTTCCCTGCTAGTGTAAACCTGGTTAGCTAGGTTGCTCGCTAGCACTTGCTGAATGGTACCCTTCTGGGGTGGCTCTCTTGCAACTGGTGTGGACTGAGCAATTCCAGCAAACCAGCTCTCACTGCCTTAAAGACCTCCTGGCACTATACACCATGTCAGTGTTGGCATTTGTACTGCTGGATAGATGCTTGCACACAGAAATAACAAGAAGTTGCATCTCTGCTGAGGAGAGAGAACTCCGGAGATAACTGGAGGGGATGCTCTTAGAGGTCTTTCTGGGGTTGTGCTGAGGCCCGAAGGTTTTTAAAGGCAGCTTGCTACAGTCCCATGCCTATAAGGTGCACAAAGGCTCTGGCATGGCCTCGCATCCCTCTTGCATGCTGGGGCTGTGTCAGCTCATGTGGACTGGAGTGGCTCGCAGAGCAGGCTCAGCTGTGGAGTCTGTTACTCCGATTTGGTTCCTGCTGTCTTGCTGAGACACAGTGCCTGACTGCTAGCGTTTGTACTGGTTCAAGGAAAACACAGCATTTGCTTGTTACTCACTT
Source organism: Aegotheles bennettii (assembly GCA_013398125.1). Lineage (NCBI taxonomy): Eukaryota > Metazoa > Chordata > Aves > Caprimulgiformes > Aegothelidae > Aegotheles > Aegotheles bennettii. The sequence continues at coordinate 27,325 of VZRW01002149.1, forward strand.
TCACGCAGCCTAAAATAAATCTGGAATGCTTGCTTCTCAGTGCAGTGAATGAACTCCTCTCTTGAATGTGGTGCTTGGCTGCAGGGCGTGTGGATGGGCTTTGTGAGCCGATCCGGTGTGCAGGTGCCAGAAGCGGAGCGCTTTGGTGCTGAGCGCTAGGGCAGAGGTCAGCATCGAAGGGGAAGTCTTGTCCCCATGCACGTGCACTCTGGGTCTCTTTGGGCTCACATTGCGTGTAACTTGCAACTGTGCACTTGCCCACAAAGAGAAAGTTTTAGTACATTTCAAAAGGCAGGGGAAGAGAAAACACACAGAAAATTATAAGCATCTATGGGAAAAATGGGGAAAGAACTGAAACAAAACGGGCAAAATCCTACTGGTTTTAAAAAGAAACCCACAAAGGACTTGGGTTCTGAATTCACATGCTCTGTCTGCAAAACCTCGCTTCCCTAGGTCTTTTGCCTGGACTTTAAAAAAAAAAATGTAGTTAAAACATGAATCACTTTAAAACAAATAATCAGTTTAACTATTTCTTTATAGCACTTGGCGTTTGCAACCAGCTGGCTTGAAAATGCATGTGCAGAAGCAGGATCTGTTCCGAACAGCAATTTGAGAGGCTTAAGAGCTGATACCTTGCTATCTGGCTAGAGTGGCTTTTGGAGACACCCTACCAGGGAGGGCATCACAAGGAGGCTGGATGTTGAATTTGGGTAGGAAAGTGCAGAATATGGTTTAAGATTTTATTTGTGTCAGTGGCACTAAGAATATTGGCACTTAGAAGAAACAGAGTGGTTGCGTGTAATATTTATCTATACTTGCTATTTTATCTAAATCTGAGCAGCAATTCTTGGCAGCTTGGGTGTCAGTAAAACAAGACAAATTCTGCTGTAAGATGTGAAAGGGTATGGGGAGGTTTTCTCTTCGCTGTTCAGAATGGAGACAGAGGGTGAGAGACTGATGATTACCAAGCTACTAATTCACACAAGTGGAGTGTCTGCCAGTGTGGTGGCACAGTCACCGCCACTAGCCACTCCTGAATAATGTAATCACTTGCATGATTAAGCATGTGAGCTTTTGCAACTTGCAGAATTTCACTTTCCCAACAGCCAAAGGTGGGTAAGCTTTCATTTTTAAAATTTTTTTTATTCTTTTGTGATGGACAAGTTACATGCCTAACTCTTAATCATCCCACTGAGAGCTGGGTGAACAGCTTTTGCACTGGCCTGATAAGCTTTTCTAGATGGAAAAAAAAATCATCAAGTGTTTTTAAGATACTTGGATCCCATGCCACTTAGTTATTTTTAATGATAAAATGAGGAAAAGTTTGGGTGTGTTGTCTAGCACACCTTCAAATGGGAATCTACATCAGCGCGGAAATAGTTGCCAGCTAATGGCTTGAAAATAGTTACAATGAGTAATCTGCTCAGAACACATGTGTACTTCTCTGAGTGGTTTACTTTGATTAAAAAAAACTGTCAAATGCACAGTTAAACCATTTGTTTTTAAAGTTGTTTCATGTCTGTCATTTTCTCTCTGTCTCTGCATGCCACCAGCATGATACAGCTGCTATGCTCTGCTGCTTATTAATTGTACCCTAACTTGTAGCTCTCCCAAGGGAGCCTGGCTGAAAAAGTCCCTGAATGGCTATATGAAGTGATGTTTCTCTCCAAATTTTGCCACACGGAGAGCAGCAGGGAATAGCAGATGCCCTAGGCTTCTTGTAAATGTATCTCAATAAAAAAAAGTTGTAAGCCACACAGTTTCAAAACAGTCAAAATAAAACTCCTTTCTATAAATCTGTGCTTAAACTGCAGGCACAAAGTACCATATTTAGCATTTCCAGAGGTATGCACGCAGAGATGACCACAAGGAAGATGGCTGCAGTTGTAGACTTCCCTTTAAACATCTCCTTTTGCTTTGAAAACAGACAGACTCGCTCTCTCTGAAGAGAAGAAGCTGTTTACTGGTTCCCAATTTATACATCAATTGGGCAAGTGAGCTCTCACAGACATAGGGTTTTTGTCTTGCCCTGGTCCTGTCAGATCCTCTTGAGCTGTGAGACACAACTGCCTTCGTATAGGTGGACTCAGAATCTTCTAAACCAATTTGGGGAAACAGTTCTGCTCCTTGGAGTCTTTATAGGATTTGAATTGAACTTGGCACCTCAGCTTTGGCTGTAGTCGCCCTCGAAAGGTCATATACAGGAACTTTTTTAGCCAGGCCCTCTTTCAGTTGAAGAATTTTCATTTTTAATTATTAATCAATTAAAAAACCCAAACAAACAAAACAACCATCACCAACAGCTTTTTTTGTACATTCATTAGCTTCTGCAACTGCTGGGAGGTGTTCTATGTCTAGCTTCATTACCTCAGCAGCAGTTGTATAAACAACTCCTGCGCTAGCGTGACACGTTTAAAACAGTCCAAGAAAAGCTGCTTCGGAGCACACCCCTTCTGTAGGTAAAGAGAGGAGCTGGGTTCTGAGTGTGTTGTCTTGTGTACCTGTATTATCTTTGTGAGGCAGGTGAGATACCAGCTCCTTAAATAATAACTCTGGACTTCACTTTGTTATGAAACGCTTGCTTATTTGACTCATCAGTTGCTGGGAATAGCAGCCCAAGTTGATTTTGCTTGTGTGGAAAGGGCTCTCTGAGAGAGGCTTTGTGAAGGCTTAGCACAATTCTCTCTCTGCAACTGCATTAGTCTGTATTTTCTCTAGTTGGGATGCAGCATGCTCATAATACAGTTAAGCTTGGGGCATGAGGTCCTCTCCTAGGCTGCTCTGTGCAGCTCTGTGGTCCTTTTGCAGAAAAAGGAGAGACTGTATTTTGGAGCGTTGCCACCGTGTCTGCTGAATCATGACCATGAAAACTGCTGAAGGGGGTCTGTGCTAAATAACAAGTGTTGTATGCCAATGGTTATTTCGGGTGGTTTCAATTACAATCCTCCTTTCTCTGAGAACCGCACTGGTGTTTGTGTAAATGGATGCTGAATCGCAGCAGCAAAGCCACCGAGTACCTACGCCAAATCCTGAGTGGACACGTTTGCAGCAATGTGCCTGCTCTCCTCAGCTGTTCCAGCTCATGGCCCTCAGCCTCTTCCTTGTGTAAACATGGACGGAAGCAGTCAGGGACATTTCTGTTTAGGAGCAGTATCAGGAGGCTTAACTGGGAAGAGGCAGCACAGAGGATGGAGCAGTGCTTAGGCTTTGTCTCGGTGGGAAAGTATGAATGCATTTAATACTATAGTTGCACTCTTGGCTGGCTGGGGCCCAGCCCTGACCACAGTGCCTGCTGATGCTGCAGGGATTGCTTTGGCTTTTAGCACACGGATGAAGGGAAAAGCACTTTTGGGAGCTTATTGAGAAGAGCAACCTTCTTTACCTCCTTTCACTTTTCTCTTTTTTTTCTTTTTTTGTCCTTTCAGCCAGACTCACTGTTTAGACATCTTGTGAATGAATGGCGGAAAGTCTTTGACTTCTGTTTTGAGGGGAAGCCAGGAGTGACTAACATTCCTTAATCTGATTTTATTGCACATTCTTCTCTTGGATATGTTTTCTCTTTTTTCCCCAACCAGAAGAAGAAAACAATCCCTGATGCAAGTGGCTTCTAAGCTCCGTCTTCCTGTAGCTCCACATGTAGCGCTCTGTATCCACTTGGGAGCTGACTTTGTGTATTTCTTTGTTTTCATCTGAAAGATCTTTCTGCAAACTGTGACTTGAATAAAAGCAGGAGGGAGTTCAGATGCCGGGAGTCCCTGGTGTCAGCTGAGGCAGGCAGCAGATAATCCCTGCTCTGTTCTGTACATTCATTAGCATTCTAGAAATACCTGATGTGTCTGTTTCCTGATTAGGAGGTCTCTACTCAAATGCTCATTTTCTCACAGGAAGCAAAGTACTCATAATTTCACTGGAAAAATTTAGAAATGTCTTTCTGTGTACATAACTGTGGCTTTTTTTCATTTGCACGTGTTGCTCACCCTTGTTTGTTAGGCACCTCTCTACATCCTGGTAAAGCTTTTGGCACAGAAACAAAGCGCACTAGCTCCCTCCCTGCACCACCGTTAATTCCAATTTCTGCCTCTTCCTTTAATCGGCAGATGTGGGAGATGGGCTTGACAGGAGCTGAGGGAGTTGGAAATGGTTTGAAGGGGGGGCGGTCTGAAGAAATGTGATCAAAGCCAGCTGTTATCACTGAAATATGAGTGTTGCTATTGATGCTTGTTTATAGCTTGTTAAGTCTTACGTGCGTGTACAGTTTCATTTTATAGGCAGATGGCTTTTAAGTAAAATAACTTCTCAGTGTGCTCTCCTGAAGTAAAACACTGCTTCCTTCCTTCCCCCTGCCCCCCCACAAAGTAAAGTTTAAAGTCTATGGCTACCAGGAGTGCTTGATTCTACCAAAGACAAAATGTATCCTGTTTGTTTAATAAATAATCAGCTGGCTTTGATTTTTGGCTTAATTTAGTCCAAGTGCTTGGGGGTGGATAGATGGGAATGCTGTGTTGGGGGTGGAGACTTTCAAGGAAAAACTCAAGGAGCACAAAATTAAAGTAGCAGAGGATATATCCTTCATCCAGGCTGAGCAGACAGCACTGTGATTGCTCGTAGCTTCAGAGAATGAAACGGGCATTCCCAAGAAACTGTGTTATAGTTAACATGCTCCTGGTTAGGTAAACTTCAGCTGCTTTATTTAGCTCTGGCAATGCTGGCTGTTTTTATTTGCAAAGGCCTTGTTTCTAGAGCCTGTGGTTGACTTCTGAGGCACTTCTGCAAGTTGTCTAGTTTTTGCAGTTACCAAGGAAGAAAACTTCCACCTGAAAACACAAGCAGAACGAGTATCTAAGGGCCTGGTTGCACAGACAGTGGTACAGGCAGTTGCATTTTGGCTGCTTCTGTGCTCTCTTGGCTGGACATGAACTGGTTTTGCTCCAGAAGCGACATAGTTGGGTTAGCATAGTGCCAAGCTCAGATTCCTGTGCCTGGTGTCTGGCGTGGGCTGGGAGAGCAGCCGCCCGCTGTGGATAGGAGAGCAGTGCCCTTGGCCTTGATGTTACAGGGGTAAGCTAACAAAACTACATGTATTTATTTTTTTTACTGTGCTAAGGCCTCTTGGGGTGAGGAAGTGGAAGAAGGGAATTACAGAGTGTGGCTAGCACCAGATACTCACTATAGTATACACACATATTTGCTCTACTACACCTAGACTTTTCTGGGTGTGTGGTGCAAACAGTTCTTTAGCAGTGTTAATATGGGTGTCTGCACCAAAAAGGGTCACTAGGTGACAGCCAACAAATGCGTGCCCCCTGGGGCCAGATTTTTCTTCAAAACTTCATATGGGCTCTATCGCCAAGCATTACAGGAAGGCAGAGAATCGGTGGTTTCCAGAGACTAACCTCAATCCTTTGTGATGACTCACAGCCACCAGGACTAAAAGGAAAGGTGCCCTTGCTGCAGTCTGAGTGCCTCTACATGAGGAGTGGGACTGAAGGGGGCTGCTGTTGGAGGGCAGAGGGGCATTGTTACTCACGCTGTTTTCCTAGCTTGATTTCAATCCCCCTTCATGTGTTACCCTGGTCATTGCTTCCTGACCAGCTGGGGAGAATGGTGCAGGCAATTGCCATCAGCCTTGAGAGCATCAGTGGCTGAAGTGATGAAGGGAGGAAATGAAATGCCAGTGTGTTGAGGTAAAACTTCTTCTGAAGTGGAGGAAAACTTATTTGCTGAAGGTTTCCACTTATACCCAGTTTTCTGCGGCACAGCACTTCTTTGCTTGGCAACGTCTTTCATACTGCTGTTGCACTGAAACTTGTAAGACTTTGAATTATAGTATGCATGCTAATAAGAATTTATTGTTTTTTGCCCTTGAAATGAAGATACCGAGTGGGAGTATTTTTTTCAATCTGAAGAAAAGTACACTGGTCCCCTTGTGCAGCCCTGTCCCCTTTCCCAAGCACGCTTTTGTGCCGTGAGGAGCTGCTGCAGATGGGCTGCGTAGCTTTGTGCAGCCTGTTCCCCCTGCTGCCAGAAGTGTAACCCATGCCTGTCTTCGTGCTGCCAAAGGTGGATCTTTGGAAAACTGGGGAGGACATGCATGTGGGAGGGGAAAAAGTATACAGTCCTGTATTAAGCTGAGACAGCAACTGAGAGTCTTGGGAGTGTTTTGATTATTGCTTGAAGCTCTTAGAGGCATATTAAAGGGGGGGNGGAGGAATTTACATTCTCTGCCAAAGCTTCCCACAAGTTACAATCTCTTTTTAAAAGAGAGTTTATAATAAAGGGCCAAATTGTGCTTTCAGACCCTGCTGTCTAGCAAAGCATCCATCTTCTCTTGTCCTATGGCCCTGCACAGCAACATCCCTAAAGCCTGGTGGAAGCTGGTGACAAGGCCCATTTCTGAGGGGAGGTTCCACAACTGGGGAGCTCTGAGTTAGCAGACCAGCTGAGCAGCTGCCGCCTCTCCCACTCCACCAGTAACTGGCCTTGCTGGAATGAGTGCCAGTGTCCTTGCCCTGGGTGCTGCTTCCCAGCCACCAATTCCCACTCTGCTCCAGCAGCAGCCTGGCACCTGGCTGCTGTGATGGACATCTCTGTGCAGTGTTTTCCTTCTTCCTCACCACTCCCACGCCTGAGCCACTTAGTAAGCAATGCTTCAAGTGAGGGAGGCCACTTCAAAAGCAGCTGTAAAAGCTCCTCTTAAAGTCAATAGTTTCACCCAGCATGGTCAAATGGCAAACTAGAGAACACCTCAGAAAAAACATGCTGCACCAACAAATGTAGCAGGATGTATTCATCGATAAAACTAGCACACTGGCATTTGACAAGCAGTTTGGCCCAGGAGGAGCCTCTATTTAATGTGATGTGTCCTTTTTTGGTCCTTAACCCTTCATCTTGGGAAAGAAAGGTCCAGAGGTGAGCAGTGAGAAGGCAAAGATGCTCAGGAAACTTTTCCTTCTGTTTTTACCCAAATTAAACAGATTAATTGAGGGAGAAGAAAATAGGTCTGACACTGATGCGGGGTAAAGGCAATGGAAGATATCTATGTCTGCTTTTCATGTCTTGATTTGGATCAGAAGGGCACTTGTGAAGTAAGCCTCCAGATTCCCCTCTCTCCCTGCCCTGTGTGCTGGCTGGCATTGCAGAGCAGGGTGTGCAAGCTGGGTTCCTTATACCTAAGGCAAAACCAGAGGCCCCACTCCCAAAGCCTGTCTGGCTCACCTGTTGTGCTGGGTGTTTGGCCTGTGGCAGGAAACCTGGTCTGAAGTACAAGCCTTGCAAACATTCAGTCTGGATGTCAGAATCTTTTCTGTTGTCTTATAGGTTGCTTCAAGTGGGCCAGACTACTTGGTCATGCAGAGCTAGCTTCAGCGTGGTGGTATGGCAGGACAGACTGCCCAGAGGGATGGTGTGTCTCATCCTTCTGTGGCTGCAGTCCTGATGTGCAGACCCTCACATGACAGTGGAGATGTGTGGCAGACTTTTCTGCTCCCTTCCAGTGGATTGGGGTATTTTTTATTGCTATTTTATAACTGCTTTTCACATTGTCATTGAAAGTTGCCACGAGCCCTTTTCTCATCATCTTGCTGGCTCTTCCTTCCTGGGAGATAAATGATTTTTGTCTCCCTGTAAAGAATTGCACTAAATGGTCTCTTGAGGTGCTTTCCCAGCCCCTGCATATATCAAACTCCTGTTCCAGTGGAATGTGACGGGAGTTTTCCTCAGCTGCTGTGTGCTCCCACGGAGCTATTCAGAAATGCATGTGTACCTTTTACCATAAACGTATGCTTTTGTTGCAGTCTTAGAGTATTTTGCCCAGATTCAAATGATTAGAAAGGTCAATAGGAGAAAATAAAACATGAAGTGGGGGAAGAAGAGATGTGCTTTTTTCTAGAACAGGGTAAGAAAGGGTAGCATGAGGAAGATTGGACCCACTAGAAGTGAAGTACTAGCTTTCCTCATGGGTGCTGCTTACTTTAGGTCAGCCTGGTGCAGGAGGAGTTGGTTCTGTAGCTCCTGTGTGTGCTACAGTTTGCCTCCAGCCCGTTTCCAGCTGAGCACATTTCTTACCTGTGTGTGAGCAAGCAGAGCTAATAACAAGTCAGCTTTTCTGTCATCTCCTAAATCCCACTAGTAGTTATTTTTCCAAAACAACATAGTTTAGCTATATGCTAGAGATCCCATGGTGCAGTCTGCTGTGTTCGAGAAGATGGATCGTCTCACCCTTTGCCCTCCGTGTGTCTGAATGACTTTGTTTTCAGACTTGCTTGGTCTAAAAAGGTGTGTTATTCTGACCCTCTGAAGTCCCACGTCTCACCGTTTGCCTTGTGTAACAAAAGACTGACAGGTTGGAAAATGCAAGTAAACTTGTGCAAAGCTGTTGTCCTTGGATTATGAGCTCACTGCGGCAACTCCTAACACCAACCGTATAACTACTTGCGTTAAAACTGAAACCCCAAAGCTGCAAGTTGGGTTTTTTAGGAGAACGGAAATTAAAAAAGCATATTGGTTCCTCATCCCTCTCCCCTCCAACATTTGAAATTGCCTAAGATGGGAGAGGAGTGAGCATTATTGACTGACATGAATAGTCAATAAACAAAAGCTAATCTGAATTAAGGATGCTGTGTCCGAAATGGCACATGCCTCATGTAAGCTCTTCATGCTGCATGTTGGCTTTGGCCAGCTCAGGAAGCAATGCTGATCATTAACCAGCCATTAATTGCTCTGTGTTGTTGTGGTTGGGATGTACTCTGACACAGGAGGGCACAATGCATTAACGACTCACTAGTCATCTTGTTTTAAAGCTCCGAGGCGGACATGTGTCCGTGTTCCTTAAACCCTCAGGGTTGTTTATGCAGTTGCACAGCTCAGCGAGTCTTTTGCAGAGCTCTCTGTTACTGAGTTTGTAGCTTGTGCTCTTTGTCATGCCTCTTCTTGTGGAGCCTGCTGCTTGCAGTGGTGGTTGGCCATGCTCTGCTCTGTTCAGGTATATCAGATGTTTGCTGTGAAGTAGCTGAGTGGGAGAAAAGCTTCTGTCTTTGGTGGCTAGACTGGTTTTTGCACTGGTGATGACTTCATCTTTTGACTATGCAATGTGTCTGAGACTAGGTCTGCTGGAGACACACCTGAGTAACTTCAGTTGTGGAGATTATTAAAGAAAAATGTTCCCCCTCTAGTTATAATAAAACTTCTGCCATCTATTTCCTGACTCTTAGCGTAAAGGTAAGGGTAGTCTCAGAGTGAACTACTACATTACTTTTTTTTTAAAAATTTCTCCCTTGTTGTTTGACCAGCACTAGCAATGCTAGCATTGCTGGATCAAGTTAAGTTCAGAAGACCTAGTTTTGCTGCCTTTATTTGAGGGAAGGAAATACTATGCTACTCTGTCCTAGAAAAGGAAATCCTCCCTGGATCAAGGCATAAAAATTTGATTCCATTTAAACATGGCATGTTATAGCAGGAAAGGGCTGGAGTGCCTTGAACCTGCTTGGGTTTAGACTTTTTGTTGTCCAGCCCAGTTTCTGTTGACTTCTTAAAATGCTCTCTGCTGGAGTTCACTTATGTTGGAAGCTGCTTTTCACCTCCTTGATCTTCGTATCCAAGTCGGCAGTCACAAGGTGTAAGGAATTCACAACAGACTCTTGACTGAGGGGTGACCTCATTAATGTTTATAAATATGCAAAGGGTGAGTGTCAGGAGGATGGAGACAGGCTCTTCTCAGTGATGTCCAGTGATAGGACAAGGGGGAACGGGTGCAAGTTGGAACATAGGAGGTTCCAGGTGAACATAAGGAAGAACTTTTTCACTGTGAGAGTGACAGAGCACTGGAATAGGCTGCCCAGAGAGGTTGTGGAGTCTCCTTCTCTGGAGACGTTCAAAACCCACCTGGATGCATTCCTGTGTGACCTGCTCTGGACTGTCCTGCTCTGGCAGGGGGGGTGGACTAGGTGATCTTTCGAGGTCCCTTCCAACCCCTAACATTCTGTGATTCTGTGATTGACTGGTCTCTTCTACTTAGTAAGTGAAGAGACCTCAACAACATACTGTGAAACTCCAAACTTGGGCTTAATTCAATCTGAAATTAAGGTTGCTTTGCATTACAACCTTGTGGCCACCTGCGCTGGGCTGTACTTAATTTATAGCACACGCTTCTACCCCCACTTTCAAAGAAGCATTTCCTGGCTGTCACCTCCATCTTGGGGCCCGTGAGATCTGACATCAGATGTTGTTTGTGTTCATTTATGGGGACAGAGAGGAAAGGGGTGCAGCTCATCCTGCTTAACAGCATCTCTCTCTGCTCATGAGCCAGATGCTTTTGCATGTGGCCTTGGGTGCAAAATCGTGTTTCAGCAGGTTGAATGGAAGGATTAGTAAGAGCCAGCTGTTGGCAGAAAGGCAAAGGCGTCTTACTGTCAGTGTCAGGGTGTGAAATCAATTGGATAAGTACAGCTCTTCTGTCTTGCTGGGGAACTTTTTTTAACTTCGTTAATCACTGTGGGAAATCTGAAACCAAACTTTTTTTTTCCTAAATTGAGGCTAAAATCCTGAGGATTCTTAGATTTGTTTTTAATGACTGCTGTATGGGATATATAAGGACCCTGCCTTTACAAATGCTTCTGTCCTCATGTGTCTTGATGGGGGCTGCCCAAAATTTCATTATTCAAAATCTGAAATAAAGTTACAATCTTGCTGCAGAAAGCACCTCATGGGCAGCAAGATTTCCAGGCATCTGAGATGTCTCCAGGGAACTGCTTACTGTTAGAAAACTCATGTCCCTTGTTCATTCACTTGGTATACACCAGTTTTCACTGCAAGTGGTGTGGGGTGGCTATTGACACATGTGAGGAGTCCTGCATTTCTCATGCCCGATAAAATAATACAGCAGTGTGATGTAGAACTCTTTACCTCAGCTAGCATGCAACATGACTGCGATTCACTCACACCTGGCAAGTTTTCTCAAGATCAGAGATTAAAGGTCTTTTAAGGTGGCTCTTCAGATGCCATTTCAGTAGAGTTGGTAATGGTTGTTTGTTCTGGTTCGTTTAGGCTTATCAGTCTGGCAGCATGCTTTCCAGGTTAACTTGTTCTTAGTCTGTGTATGCTCCATAAGCCAAATATATTTATATTCTCCACAGGAGTAAAACAAGCTCGAATGGGCTGATATCAAGATATGACTATGGTAGAGGCAGTGACTAAGGTGGAAAAGCAATCGTCACTAATGTGTGGGCTCTCTTTAAAAGACGGTATTGTTTTTCAAAGTTCTTCCATTGTGCATGTAGGGGTGTTTATCTTGGTTTGCAGTTATCAGTGATTTTTCTACTTAGATAAGTGACCAGCAGCCGAGCTGCCGGGTGAATGATTTCATGCCTGCACAGCCCCATCTGGACACCTAAGAAAGAACCAAAAACAGAAACCTAGGGCTGCATATTGTGTGGCTGCTGCATTTCATAACTGCTGTAAAACAGTCACAGTGGGGCTTTTCCTTTCCAAAATGTCAAGACAATAGAAACATTTCTTCTAAAGAAAGAAAAAACGGAGGAGGAAGGCTTTAATTGCCATTTAAAAACAAAATCCCTATCTTGCTGTGCTGCTTCTGGTTAAAATTAAAATGTTAGATTAATCTTTGAAGCAACGCAAGAATCTCTGAGTGGTTTTCCTCTCTCCACCCAGCACGTGCCTGGGTTTCCCACTCTCTTTAGGAGCAAACCTCTCCTAGGAATGAGCTGAATTTTGTTTGTTGTTGCCAGGAGCAATGAGGTGGATTCAGAACTGGGGAGGCAAGGGGAACAGCACACTGATCTCCCTTCTCTTCCTCCAAGACAAATAAGGGTTGGATTTTTATTAAAACCACGACTAAATTTTGTTTCTTAAGTGAAAACACACTCTTTATTGACTTTTTAAATCAGGTCTAGCCCTTCCAGTCATGTTCTATTATTAAGTGTGCCCTTCTCCCAGTCCCTCTGAAATCACCTGCAAGTAGAGTTTAATAAAGAGTATGTTTTTATAGTAAAGAGGGAGGAGATCAGGCTCTAGTTGCTCTGCTAATGAGACTCTTCGAGGAATCTACCCCAGTGTTCACCTCTGTTTGAATTCTGTGACGATTTACCTTCCCCTGTGCCTCGGCAGAAGGGGGATGAGATGCTGAGGCTGTTCTGATGTTTGTGTTGCTGATGTTGGCAGTACCACTCCTCCCGCCCCAGATGGCCCTCTGCTTGCCTTCGGCAGCTGCCTCTGCTGAACTAGGAAAGCGGCTTTCCCCTGTCCTGCTACATACGGGAAGAGAAGAATTCACTGTTTTTATCTTATTCCTAGCTTCACTAGAAATGCCTTTGCTGTCTGATGGTGGAGTAGAAACGAACAGGTTTTCACTCTTGAAGCATCCAAAATGAATGGCTTTCTATCCTTGCTGTTAAATCCTGTATGTGCCTTTGAAAAGCTGTTTGCTGGAACGCCGCTTGCTTGCAGGTCTGACTTAGAGCAGCAGGTGTTAACCACTGGTTTCCCTCTGACGCTAATGCCACTTGGGTTTGCTGGTTTTGGCCACGGTTTCTGCTTGCCAGCATTACATAGGTCTCCTCAGCACATTGAGCCAAGCTGTGACTTCCACAGATGCGTAGGTGGCCGTGCAGTGGGTTCCTGAAGCTGCTTTAATTTTTCACAGATATGTCTGTGCTGGCAAGATGTAACCTGACTGTTGAAATGGTCTCGTGGGACCACAACTGTATGGGACAGCTGACTTCTTATCTCCTCGCTCCCATTAATTAGGGGCTTTCTGCTGACTGGAAAGGTTGCAACTCTTGGAGTCTGCAGGAGGCCAGTGGCAGATGTCATGAAACTCCACACTACCTGCTGCAGAAGAAACATCGGGCTCTGCTGGTGTGAAGCTGCGACTTGTTTTGTTTGTTTGTTTGTTTGTTTTTTCTCTCACACCTGGAGTTTCAGCAGACCATCCTTGCTGGGGATCCATGGGAGTGTGTGTGGCTGGAGGTGTATCACTACCTTAGGAGAATGTGTCAGTTATGTGAGCTCTACTCTTTCAGCAGGTGGTGCTTACAGCTTTACCTGGGGTGTGGGAGGCTGGGCTGGATGAGGGGTGGTAATGCTGATTTGACGTACTTGAAAACGCTCAAGCAATTTGTTGGAGTATTTCGTGATCAGGTCTGGTGTGCCAAGGAATATCAGGGGAGCTGAGGGGAGAGAAACAGATGCCAACGACTGGATTTTTCTCTCTTCTCCCCTCAAGAAAAGGGTGACATAAGCAAATGCAATAAACAAAGGATTTAATTATCTGCTGTTAACTCCTGTGAAAGTAAAGGGAGAGGTTTTAAATATAGGCAGAAAACATGAATGTTTTCTCAGTAAGTTTCTGGTAAAAATCAGAGAACTGTATTTTATATTTTTTTACTTGCCATTGACCTCCACTCACATTTTCAAGCTCCAGCTTGTCCCAACAAAGATGCCCATTCTTATTCTGTATGAACAGCAGCTCTGAAATGCATTTCCTTACAATCCAGGCCCTTACAGGCTGAAGCCTTGAAATCGTCCAGAGAGTGAAAGATGGAAACTGGGAGCTTGTTAGATGGCAATGACCTGGCTGTACCTGTCCAAAGGTGACTGCTTCTGGTGGGAGAATCATGTAAAGAGGAGTTGTACAGATACCGATATGTGAAGTACTGATGGATGAGACTGTGGAAGGGGAAACAGGTGAAGTGGTTGAGAGTTTGTTTTGGCATGAGAGTAAATGCATATGAACTGACCAGAAATACACTGGTGCTGTAGCTCAGATGTCTCTAGTCAATGGTGAGCCTCCCAGGACGCAAAGTGGAAAAAGGCCTCTAACTGGCTTCAGAAGACCCCCCCTATGACATTGGGTGTGGTAATGGGGGATTCAACATGTGTATTCGGTGAAATTCCTTCCAAATCTGAAAGCTTACAAATACCTTACTCTGCCCTTCTAGTGCTGCTGCTTCTGAGTTGAGGAGCTGTGTGAGAGGCTTGGACTGCTACTGGGTGTGCTGTGCTTGTCTGAAGAGTTGTTAGAGAATTATATATACAAACAGGAATGAGCTATAACAAGCACTAAATCAGTTTAGCATCTTGTCTAGTTTTTTCATTTCTTGCAGCACTGAATACTGACTAGCTGCATCTTTACAGATGTGTTCTTCTGTGCCATAGTGCTGGAGTTACAACACATAGGAAATAACGCTCTGGTGAGGATAGAGCAGTTTTGCCAGAAGTAAGAGCTGGAGTATGTACTCATGGAGTAATGTGGCTGGACTCAGGCAGACATCCACTGTGTGTGGTGGGTCAGTCTGGTGTTGCTAGCTCAGGATAGGCTTTGTTTGTAATCTTAAGTTATGATCATATTTCTCGTGTGATAAAGCTTTGTAAGTTGAGTAACCTATAGTGAGTGTTTTCAGCCCGTGGCTACACGGACAGTGTGAGAGGAGTGAAATGGCTGATTAATGCTAATCAACCAGTTGTTAATGAAGTACATGCTCAGTTTTTCAAATTATGCAGAAGAATTTTTAAGTGGGTTGAATCCAGTATCCCAACTTGAATGGACATGTTTTGAGGCTGACTGTTGAATAGAGTTGTACTGGAATACCTTATAGCAATGGTAGGATGGAAGATCTTTTGTCTTAATTGCCTAGACAAGCTTAGGCTGGAATATGTTTTCGCAAGGCGGTGTCCTTTTTTGCAGGATTAATCTGTAACCTAGTGTTAGCTGGCTTGCTTTTTTTCCCTAGGAAGTAAGTTGACCACCTCTTCTGGATTGCTGGAGTTGTGGACAAAGTGATTCCAAATATTCATAGTAAACTAATGGTGATAATTCAGCATCTAATTCTCATTCTCCTGTTCCACAGAATGGCTCTGTGACTTATTCTCTTTTCAGTGAGTTGCATGACTTGTAAATCAGTTGAAGACTCAGTGCATCGTTCCTTCAACAGCTGCTTGTTTTAGAAGTTGCAGCTTAGCAGTCACCACTCCTGAAGAAGAAAGGATATTTTGGTAGAGTCTAATGTGTGGGAATATGAAGGGAGTCAACAGTGTGGCACTGGTTATTCAGAGGAAATGGAGATCAGAATCGCTCCAGGCAGTGGTATGGTGTATGGGCGTTTTGTACATCTTGACTTTTACCAGATATAGTGTTCACACCTTTTCCTACTCTGTCCCCTCTGCCCATATCTCTCTCCTCTTCCTGTCTGTTGAGAGCCTGTTAAGTCATCCTTCAATTCCTGTCTTTTAAATGCCTTTCTTCAGGAGTTCAGTAAAGCTCACACGCATGAGTGATTGATAAGCCTTTAGTTGCAGAACTGCTTTTTACTTCCACTGCTCCCAAGAGACTGCAGTGTGGTTTTGGGCCAGCCCTGTTCTTGTTGAGACATCTCTTAACATGTCTGTCAGGTGTGCTTTCTTTCCTCTCCCTCCTTCCTGTTTTTCTTGATAGCTGTGTGAGATCATCTTTTACCACCACCCCCACCACCCTCATCCCTCCTCCCAACACCTAACATTACTGTGCAGACTTGGAGATTTTTCTTTGTGGTCTCATCTTTGCAGGGAGAAAGAATTCTTTACTGAGTGCTGGCCCAACCTCCTGTCTCCTCTGCCTTTAGTACTGTTTTTATTCTGTTTTGTAGAGGTGGAGCAGTGGCTTAAGTGGATGAGAGGAGATGCATGGGGAATAGGCGTGAAATGGCTTTAGGGTAGGATGAAGGTTTTTTTTGCCTAGTGTGTTGCCAAGTTGGAGATGCCTTGTCTTTTCCTGGTTCTAAGCACTGCTCCTGTCTTTCAGCAGCACCAAAGCAAGATAGTGTACCTGCTGCCCGCTTGTAAGTTATGCTTAGTCTTCATAGAGAAGTCACGCAGACGTGATATGATAGGTTTGTCCCTGTAGGCTGAAGAGCTTACAAAGCACTGTTTCTTGAATACCTATGCAGATTTTGGGCCATGCGATCCACCTGACTGCATGTTGCCAGGAGTAAATCTTTATTGTGGAGGCTGCTGCTCAGCTGATGTTGGGCATTGTTCAGAGAGGACATCTCAGCACTTGCTTCTGTAAAGGGTAAAACACTGTAAGGTTGCAAGGCATGGTTGGTGCCAAAATTCTGAGCAGCCGAGGTAGGTGCCATCTTCGAATGCTTCCAGGTTGGCCAGAAGCGGCAGCACTGTGGCGCCCTGAGGTACCATCATTTGGGCCATCCTTGTTACCTCAAGCAACCCACCTCCATGGTGTTGGGGAAGCTTGAAATAACTGCTGCATGGAAGTAATTGTCTCTGCTGTTTAGGAAGCTGATGACTCCTGAGAGACAGAAGGGATTGTGAAGTCCAGTGAGCTTTATGATGTTGTGGAGTTCCACCAAATACTGTGAGTTAATGGGCCCAAACTGGCCCTAACAAGTAGAATTTCATGATGAATCCAAATGATGTATTTCAAATCTGGCTTAGTAAAAAGCCTGCGAGTCCCTTGATGCATGCTGAGAGACAACTCAGGAAGATCACAAAAGACTAGGCCCAGACCTTGAAGACTTGTCCAAAAACAAAAGCCAGAAAGTAGATAAATCTCTGAAAGATGATACTTTTTTCTGCAACTTAACAGCAGATCAGACTGTCATGTTTAAAGTTCATGAAGTAGATGCACTGCAGATTTCAGTGGAGTAATGCTGATATATGACAGCTGATGGCCCTCACAGCTGATGGATGCCTTACAAACTGGGGCCACTAATGTATCATTTGAAGATTAAAAGCTAAAATTTTCTTATTCTAGAGGAGAAAACAAAAGGTTTTAGTGACAGGTTGGAATAGGGTTTTCTGCCTGAATACTGTCTTTGGTGGAAAGAGAGGCGAGAATACAAACAAATGAGCAATTTGTGTCTAGGTGGTGTGAATAGTGAACTTTTTCATCATCTACTTCCTGGAATCTGCATTAAGAAAAGCATATCTCAGAATAAAGTAAGGTGACTTAGGAAACTTACTTAGATCTATTTACAGAGGTCCTCTCAGTCTTTAGCAATAGTTTCAGTGCCTTCCTCTCCCAAATAATGAATTTCAGCTTTCCTCAGTGCTGGCCACAGTGCTTTTTCTACCTCATGATATGAAGCCTGACTCTATTGTTTTTTTTTCTTCTCCTGTGGCCAGCCTTCTAGGACTATACAGCCTTCAGCTCTTCTAAATGCTCTTAGTGGTTCTTTTTGGTCGTCAGTGCTCCTTGTAATGTAGTCAGCAGCTTAGCACTAAACTTCCCACACACACACTTTTTTTTTCCCCCTCCCTCCTCTTCTCATTTTGATTCTCTATCTTTTCCCCGTTTGTACTGCTTTAAATATCTCAGTGGCTGAGTGTCCATGACAGCCTTTGGCTCTCTGTGTGTACACTGGACTACTGCCTTGTACGCCTCTGCTGTGAAATCCAGATTCTTTGAGGGGATATCTATAAGCTCGACAGTCTGAAGAACAAGCTGTTCTTACTTCTGTTTTTCTGGAAGACTTTTCTTTTGCTTAAGTAGCCACTGTTTTAGTGAGGTCAGCAGATGCTCAGATGCTTTCTGCTCCCTCCACAGTAGCACTTAACACTGCTTTCATCTGCTGGCACATCACCATGGCTCTGCTGGACTCTGTCAGTGACACTGGCCAGAACATAGGCATTGCTTTAAGCTCCTGTCAGAGCCTCCTAGGACAAACAACCCTGTCTTTTATCTGCTCTTACTCCAGATCTCACTTGATGTCGGATGCAAACCTTTCCTTTCCTTAGAAGATGTCACTTCAGAATTGGACCAGGTGGTCAAAGGGAGCTGTGGCACTACTGTCCCCTCTCCAGGTCCCTCTGCTCCTACTGAAGTAATTTGCTGTCAGTTCCCTGCAGATTGGACTGGGAGGGTCTCCCACATTTAAAGCAGAATCTGGGTTATAGCCCTGTATTTGGGTCCTTGGGAGTTATATCCATGAGTGGTAAATCCACAGGCTAGCTTCCCTTCTATGCCTGAAGGCTTTGAGCAGCCGCTCAGACAGCAGCCATCCTTCAGGCGCAAGTTGCTGGCCAGTAACGGGAGGAGCAGTGTGTGTACTTCAGTCAGCAGCCTTACTTTAAAGGCCCTTTCCTATGCAGAAATATTCACATGGTGTTTACTGCCCCTCTGATGTTAGCCACGTAGCCTAGCTTCAGGGAGTACTTTTCAGAGCTTTTCATTATCTGTGCCCCAGCGTGTGTGTGCACACGTACGTTTCTTTTCCTAAGAGGAGGCTGATGAGAGCAGAGGTTCTTCACTGTCCTTATGCTGGGGCTCCTCAAGGATTGGTAGAGAAGTTTCAAAGATCTATTCTGAAGCCAGGCAAGATGGACAGCCAATTACTAGCTCACTATCGTTGGGATTTTTGGTAATGATCCTTCAAGTGTTTCTCCTCAAGTCCCTTATCTCCAAAGCAGAAGTCATGACTTCATTCCCTGCCTCCTTTCCTCAGCAGCTCATTTAGAGGTGGTGTCCATACAGTCAGGTGATAACATCCATAAGATTGCTGATTACTGTAAAGGCAGACAGAAATAGTTGATACAGCGCTATCATACATATTTGACTTTACTTAACAGGCCTCTCTTGACTTGAAGAGAACCCTTTCCAAAGCAAAGTCTGCAAAATCAGACTTGGAGCAGGCGAGGCTCAGGCTTTTCAGCTAAGACGACATAAGAAATATTTACCTCTGAGGACTGAGTTGGTAGCCTTCTGCTATAAACTTAACACATAAAATGCACAAACTAATCCTGTACTTCAGAATATTTGTGATTTTTTTTTTATTCTTTTTTTTTTTTTGCCACCCCAGGAACTTCTTGGGAAGGGAGCAGGAGGACAATGAAGTGGGCACTTCCTAGTGGTAGTTTTGAGAGAGAACTGGATGAACTGACTTGGCCTGGAAGCTTCTTGTTTAGCTTGGAGAACTGAAAATAAGAACCAGTTAATTCATTTGATATCCCACAGTCAAGAAAAGGTTAAGATGAAAATAATTTTGTTAATATTGGTCTGTGGAACTGCTGGCAGGATTACTGCTATTTCATTAACCTCATGAATCCCAGACCTCTAGACTCCCACAGGGAGAGACTAAAAGCCATAGCCAGCGAGGAAGTCAGCAGTGACTTCCTCATGATTGCTCAGAGGCTGTCAAGGAATAAGTGCTTTTTACCAGGCCACAAAAAACGCTATCCTGACTGGAGGAAGATACAGCAACGGGCTTGGCTTGCTGTGGCAATCCTGAGATCAAGTTAGAGTTATGCTATGGCACAGCCTACAGCAGCCTGAGAAGTTAAGAGGCAGGGAGCGGTTGAATTAGCCACAAAAGCTAGATGGAAGAACGGACAAGAAGTCTGCCCAAATCCAAGCTTGGGTGTACGGCAGGTGTGTAAAGCTTTCAGTCCGAGACCTGAACTTGTAGCATGAGACATGGAGATGCATGTTGGAATTGCTCATGGATAGAATCTGTCCTTCCAGCAAAACTACTAACAGGCTGGATGTGGTCCTTGTAACTCGCGTGTCTGTTTTTAGCCCTTCTTCAGAACCTAACAGTATCAATACTTCTTCCCTACTGCCTCTCAAGTGTGTTTCCCGTACTGCTTTTCTGCCCTTAGTGCTTTCAACAGAGCAAAGCTTTCACACTGAAAATCTTTCAGTGGCCAACGTGGAATGTAAAGCTGAGGTGGGCCCTCCCTTCTCTTTGGTTGCCTCTTCACAAGCAGAATCACCAGTGAAGTTCAATCGAGGCAAAGTTGGTTTTTGAATTAAACCCAGATTGTTTTTAGGCCTCTTCTGCCTAGATTTGGAAATGATTAAATGTCTGATATAGTGTGGCTGTCTTCCAGACAGCAGTGGGCCAAAGCAAATGAAAAGGCGTGACTGAAAATGATGAAATGTATGTATGAATGTGAAAATATATATATTTCGCGTGTGTGTGTGTGAAAACTACTGCATTCTCTTTACAGAGAAATTTTGAAGATTGTTTACACACCAGTGCTTTCTTTGCAAGCATTCTCTCTTCCACAAGCTTGAACGATCCCGATGTTGTGTCTTGAATTTGAAGACTCAATGTACAAAAACTGTGGATGCAGTCCCTGCCCTGAAGATGTCTGTTGGGAGAGACTAGACAGAAAGTGCTGCTGCATGAGCAGAGTGAATCAGGCCAATAGTGGGCAAATTATTTGCTTTTCCAGGTGGTTCACTTGTCACTGGCTCTGTTTTTATTGGTTTGTTGTTTTTTTCCTCAGCCTTTCTGTGTTGTGCATAGCCAGCTGCTGAAGTGCTGCTTGTATTAGTACAATCCGCAGTAATCAAAAGGAGTTTTCTTGCCAGCCTGGAGCATCCTGGACAACCTAGTTGCTTGTCAGGATGAAAGAGCGGAGGAGGGTGGAGTTTAGTTAGCAAAGATCAGGGATGTCCATGGGAAGCTGGCAGCATTTGAGGATTCAAACTGAGCCTGTTGGGTGGATTTGGCAAAGGTGCGCTATCAGTACAAATCGGCCATCCGTGAGTAACCAGAGTTCAAATCTGCTCTGTGTGTGTTACAGCTCTGTAAGGAGCCAGCTACTGTTCTAAGGGTCTTGTTGCCCTTGCTTGTGAGAGGTGTGGTGGCAGTCTGAGCAGGTATGTTCATCTCTCCCAACACTGGGTAGGAATCTGGCTTTTATTTGGGGATGGAAGTGCTCGTGAGAAGACCCGCACTGTGTCTACATTCCATCTCCCTATTCTGCAGTGATTAATTGGCTGGCAGTAGGACAGAGCTGTGCTCAGCCCTGGCTGGAGCATGTGGAAGCCACTCATGCATGCTGCGGGATGTTAGATATGTTCTTGCAGTGGCAGTCCCAGCTTTGCCAACATTATTTGACTCTCACGCTTGGAAACTGTAGTAACTCTTTGCCTACATTTGCGTATGGTCAGGTTTGAGCTGCAAGTCCAAGGTAACTCTTAGTGAGCCATCAACCAGTGAAGACAGCTCATGATTTAACTGGAAGGACAGGGGATCTGTAAGAGTGATACAGAGTAAAATAGATGTAAAAAAAAATCACAAAATCAAGCCTGTCCTAAGATAAAATGACAGCTCATGGCTTTTGTAAGCTGTAAGTCTCTGCATTCCTGGCAACTCAGTATCAGAATCTATCTAGCAGTTTGAGCCCTGACAGTGACATTTAGGAGTCAAATACTGTGACATGGCATACCCCTTTCTGCACACGTGTCCTCTGAGAGGATAGGACCACATCTCTCCTTGGGTGTCACTTCCTACCCTAAACAAGCTTTGAGCAATGTTTTACTGCATATCCCATTCCTATCACGGTAGTTGCTGCTCACCATCTGCAATGATTCTTCATCAACAAACTTTAGGTTGGTCTTCTAGATAAATATATGTGTTAATGACACACAAATTGGTGTGGCATTTCAGGTGTTAGCTTTTAATTGGAAGTCCTGCCCGAAGTAAGTTTTCAAGTCTAACAGTAAACAGGAATTCCTCCATTTTCTCCACCCCACTGACAGCATGACTTCCTCTGATGGAAATTATTTGAAGGGTGCGATCCAGCATATTTTCTACATCAGAGGTACTAACAGATTATAACACAGTGTGTAAATTTTAGAACTAGAATTGCTTGGCTGTGTCACTGGCACAGAGAATGACAGTGGATAGGATAGAGGAACAGCTTTTGTGCTCCATTAGAAATGTGAAGAGGGGAAAATAAAAATGTTGGTGGGGGGAATAAGCATGAGAGTCTTTTTTTTTCTTCCCCCCCTTTTTTTTTTAAGTGTGGCCTTTCCTGCTACAGCAATTGAGAAAAATTATCAGTATTGATCTTGTGTAATTTCATAGAAAAAGAAGAACTCCTTCATCATGCATCATTGTGCTCCACGGTGCAAGAAATCTAAACTTTCTTGCTGTGCCTGGCTGCCTTAGCTTGCCCCTAGACTGCGAGGCTCGATATAGATGTTGAATTTGGAAGGGGTTTGTCAGGTGGTGGCTGCTGCTGAGCTGGTGAAAACTGGCAATAGGCAATAGAGCTGGCAGAGCCCCCTGTGAGAGGAATTGTGGTTCACAGTTTCAGCCCATTTCAGCTTAGTCATCTAAAGAGAACTTGCTGTGCAAACATTTTGCCTACGTCAAGTTCTCAAACTTTCCAAGTTACTTCTATTGTGAATGCTTTAGCAAGATGGTCACTTAAATCCATTTATCTCCATTGTAACATGAGTGATTTCTTGAAATGAGTGTAATGAGAACACTATTGTACAGGGCAGGCTTTTTCTGAAGAGTCTGCAAATAATTGTGGTTCGTGACATGTGTGTGCTGACAGCTGTAATATCTGCATGAGCAAGTAGTAAAGTCTGCAATAACTGCAGATGCCAGTTAGGGACGTTTGTGTGCTGCCCCGTGCACTGATACCTCCAGAATGGGAATTCTGAAGCAAATTTCAGAAAGCTGTTTCCTTGTGAGAACAAATGAACACAGGTCTTGTGTCTTTCCAAACACAAGGCATCACTACAGTTCCTGTCTCCTTAGAAAATAAGGATGTTTAAAGTGACCTACCAAGCAGGCAGCAGAGACCTCACATTTTATTAAAAGAAAGTAAGGTTCTTGTAAGGCTTTTATTTTGGGGTTGCAGTGTTAAAACCATAATCTGCCTTTACTTCTGCCTCTTAGCCGCTGGCAGCAGATAGGGCACAGACTGTACACTGCAAAGAAGATAAAACTCAGGATTTGAAGCATCTTAGTCAAACTGTTCCACCTTATTTTGTTGCCTGCTTAAGGCATTTATGAATTCCAGAGGAGAAAAGGGGAGAGTATATGTTCATAGTTTCTTTCTTCCATTTGAGGCCTTAATGAAAGCATCCTAAAGACTTGCAATAACGTGCACAAATAAAAAGGCTAGAAAAGATATTTGGGTAGTGTTAAAACTATCTGATGACAGACTACTTGGGATGGGAAAAAGGTGACAGGATCTGTCTCCTGCTTTTCAAATCAGTGGAGATCTGTGTCCTCATCTTTTGCAAGTCACTTGTTTGGAAACATGCAGTTGTGACATGTGATCCTTTCTTATACAAATATCCAGCTTTTACTGTTTATAAAGCATCTCTGGAAATGAAGGCAATCGGCGTACTCTGGAAAGAATAAATCCTCTGAGGATAACAGAGCTGTTAGAAGTAGGCAGAGGAAAACCAGCTTAAGGACCCTGATCAATTAATACGCTTTTTATCAAGTGACTTGCTTGGTGGTATTCTCATGGCTTCTTAGCCAGTCTTCTGTCTGACATTTGTCTCTACCCTGCTGTCAGCCTGGCTCAGTGCTGATCCTCTTAATGTCTGTTTCAAAGGAGAAGCCAATGCCCTTCTCAAAAGTAAACTTTTAGCTCAAAATGTGAGTAAGCCACGCTAAGAGATTCTTTGCAGTGGAGTAAGGAAAACATTCTTAATTGTGCTGTCGTGTGCCAGTAGCACTGCTCATCAGACAGGTAACGAATATGTAACTTGCTAGAGGTTCTGTAGTAAATGGAGGTGTTGAGAGCCCTTAACTCCACAGTTTATTCTTAGATTTAGAGAGTGAATCGTGGTCTTGTACAGTATTAATCTCATTTGACACACAAACAGTCCTCTTAACTGTTCAGTGCCTCATCGGTGTCTCCCTCAAAACTTAGTTTGGCTGCTACAGAATGGATTTGGGTGGGGGTTTTGTTTGGTTGGTTTATTTTTTTTCTTTCTAAATAGCTTGTTCACACCTTGCAGTTCCTTGACAACAGTCACCTTTAGCTTCAGAAAGCTAAATCTTCCTCAGGCTGTCAAAGTTGCTCAGGCTGGTGTCTCCCTGCCCCGTTCCTGTCCATGCTGAGCAGCTCTCCCTTACTGTCCCCATGCGTGCCCTGTGCCACCACACCTGGCTCCCGTTTGTGAAGGCTTCCTTCTACCGGCTCTTCCCCGCATTCCTGCTGCTGCCCAGACAGGGTGCAGGGTGGCAGCTGCTCTGGCCTCCCACCGAATGTGTCTCCAGCGTCCAAACCTCCCGCTCTGCTAAAGAGCCTGTAGAGATCAGGCAAGGGCAATACAGGTATTCAAAAAACCTCGGTGCTTTGTGTGATCCTAAAAGCTAGTATTGCTTCAGCAATTGCTTCAGCAATTGGGGTAACTTTTTAAAGATCTCTCATTTTCAGGCATGTTAAGTTGTAAATGACTTCTCAATTGAAAGTTTTACGACTTGCGAATTGGAGATTCTGCTGTTGGTCATACTGAACTAGAGGTACTGAGACACAAACTTGTTTAAGCTGGCAAACATAGCTGCTGCCTCACCAATTGGTGACATTATTTCCTTCTGGATATTCCCTGTTGGCTTGCAAATGACTGCCAAGGTATATAGAGTGACTCACTTCTTGTAGTGCTTCCAAGATGGAAATTCTTAAGTCTTAAGCTTGGAGGTGACAATAGCAATATTTTTTACTTACTTGTTAGGTTAAGGCTTGGGTGAGCCCAAAGGTGACACATCCGTATTCAGTAATTTGCCAGCTAGCAACTGCATTTTGTTTACCAAGTGAATTTTTGCGGGGCTGGCTCTCTGTTTGGGAAACTTGCTCAGATGGCCCCATAGTTTTAGGGAGGTTTTTTATGTTGCACTTCTGCAGAAAGCTCCCATTGTGGAGGCGCTCAGGCTGACTCCACACAACGTGACGAGTCTCCTACGCAGCATCCTCCCACAGCCCGTCAAACCGACAGCGCGGGGCTGGCTCTGCGTAGCAGCGGTGGAGCGCTGGGAGCTATTGA
Organism: Aegotheles bennettii; assembly: GCA_013398125.1. Lineage (NCBI taxonomy): Eukaryota > Metazoa > Chordata > Aves > Caprimulgiformes > Aegothelidae > Aegotheles > Aegotheles bennettii. The sequence goes on from VZRW01002149.1 coordinate 52,082, forward strand.
CTAAGGTGATTATAAAGCTGGGAATCTCCTCCTCGCTTCCTGTGGGCTGTGTAGCACAAGAGCAAGACTTTTTAATTAATGCAACAATCTGAAGTGAGCAAAAGAGCAGAGCTCAGCTAAAACAGTTTCCCCAGTTGTTTGGGGAAGCAGCTGATGTGAAATCTGGCGTGTTAACTTTACGTTGGCCTTTGACTGATCTGACAGTAGAGGCATAACCCCAAACAGGATGGTGGTGCTTTCCCGGGAGACATGTGTGTTACAAACGAGACTCTCCCTTCCATTGACTGGCTTTTTGATATCCATAAAGCCTAGCTGGTCTTGGATGCCTCACCACGCTTTCAGTATACTCCAGGAACTCTTAGGATCAGGATTTTCCAGATTTCTTTCTTGCCCAGACAAGCAGGTGATTCACAGCCACAGCCTTTTTCTTTTCCCCCCATTTTCTTTCTTAAACTTTCAGTACTGTATCTGTGCATTCAAAAGTGGAGGCTAAGGGTTCAAGGTGATTCCTTTCAACTAACCTATCATTTGACTTGCTGTGGCCAAAGGCCTGAGCTGTGTGAAGCGAACGGATACAGACAAAGCCAAGATGAGCTGTCTTGTGTAGAGTTTTAGCGCAGTGATCTGGATGTTAAATTGCATCCACCCAGAAGTAAAAACTGGAGCTGAGCAGATAAATACAATCTGAATGGGTAAAAGGAAAAGAAGGCTAGAAAAAATTTTCCTACCTCTCTATTTTAGTTTATTTTTAATCCAGGGAGCTGCAGTGATGGAAAATGTGGTGTTAGATGCTAAGCCAAGGGCAGGTGTTGTTAACTTTGGAACCTGTTGAACGTGTCTCTGATGCTCTGTCTGTCCCTCAGCATGGGAGGAAGCACTTGGATCTTTCCAGTTTCTTCAGGAGGTGCCCAGTGTTGGTGCTGTGACTCCGAGTGCTGTACCAAACGCAAAAGTTCTGTACTTAAGTTCCTGACTGCCTTCAAACCAGTCTGTCAGGCTTAACATAAGCACAACATGAGCTTCCCTCTCTCTCCGTCCCTCCCCCCCCCAAGAGTGAGTTGTTGGTTCTTAATGTTGATCTCTACACTGCAGCCACAGAACTTTGTGGGGTTGGTAGACTTCAAATAAGCTGATTTTGTAGCTAGTTTGTTAACAAGTGCATGTTAAAATACAGCACACCTTAGTGTGGAGTGTTAGTATATTTCCCCCTCCCCCAAGAGCATCTTAGCAAGAAGTCACACGGATCACATCCACCTGTGAGACAGTGTTTTTGTTTTACATAACTATTTGTCTTCATTTTTCATATCCCTGCAACTGTTCTTTTTCTGACTATAGCATGCATCATCAAATAAAAATTCTTGTCTTGGTCACCATTTGGCTCCTGTTGTGGGAATTTAGTATGGATTTAGTAATACTGCCTGATCTTATTATTAAAAGTCTTGCCAATTCCTGATGCTGTCTAGCAATTTAAGAGAATGAGGTGAGGAAAGACATAGAGAAGGAACACTGGGCTTTTGTCTAAATAAAGTAGGTTTGTTTTTTTTATTGATTCTCATTTCAAATGGAGAGTGAAGACGTGAGCTCGATGCTTACAATAGTACCCTGGGAGAGGCTGAAGGAGGACGAAGATCTCACAACTACAGGTGAGAAAGTAGGTGGTAAGCCAAGGTTACTGGTGGCAGTTTTCTGTCTCTGGGCTGGGACACAGCTTGTATCGAAGCTTGTCCCGGTCAGCTTAGCAAGCACTTGCCTTTTGTACTGGGAGGATGCTTCTGTTGAAAGCATTCTTGGAAACAAGCTATGCAGCGTAGTGAAAGTAAGTCCTAACGTACTGCATCTGTTCTTTCCTGCCTTTGAACAGTGCAAATCCCTCCTCCTTCCTTTGAAGCTGCTGGGCTTTGCATAACCTCTGATGTATTCTCCAGGTTTTTAGCTTAACTATCCTAATAGGAGCTTAGTCTCTTGTGAACAGTAGATTTTTATTTTTAGCACGTCAGGATCCAGAGATGAAAAGTGCTTTATGTAATTAGCCTTCTTGTGTGGAATGCTTTTCTTTAAGGTGACTTTTCTGGAACTTACAATGGTAGTAAATCATTCAGTGTACACCAAGGAGTTGCATGGCTGTGGTCTAGCCACAGCTTAATTTTTCCAGGCACAGGAAAAGCCATGTCCCAGCATAGCCCGTGCACTTCACTCAGAGCATGTTCTTTTGGATATATGTCTGCTCCTACTCCCCAACAATGTCACCTAGCAAGCAAATGTTGTGGTGTCGCAGTGTTATCTCCTGTGTAACAGGAAAACTGAGATCACAAAGGGAATTCCCAGTGGGGTATTTAAGTGTGGCAGTGGAATCTCCACTCTGTTTGTGGTGGCAGGAGGTTGCTATTAGGGGAGATGAGGGCTGGGCTTGAGCAGTGTCTGTGTTTAGCACCTTTGGAGCAGCTGTGCCAGTCAAACTGTGAGCAGTAGTGCCGTCACAGGCTTGCTGCTACTACTGACAGAGCTTTGCTTTTGTTCAAAAAAATGTATTTGGGAAGAAGCTGAAGGACTGTACTGTGGTGTTTGGTATAACTTCGCTGGTGAATAGATGGAGTAACTTGTGCTCCCCAGGAGGCATATCGGTGCTCACAGCTGCCAACACTGATGTTTGTTAAGGAGACAAAATGCTTACACGAGCCCTGAATTAGGTTTAGTAAATAAAGAGTTTTCTTCCATTGGAGCCAGTAAATGTCAGCTTAATTTTCCTTGTGTCATGTTTTGTTCTGATATCATGGAACCTGATCTAATTCTTTAATTTCTGAATAATCACTTCCTGTCTGCCACTCCCTTGTTTGTATCATGTGTGCATAGGAAGAAACACTTTTTTTAAAGAAAAAGTACACCAGCCACTAGCTTACCACAATTAAATGATGATCGGGTGTCTCAAAAATTGTTTGAAGAAAGAAGCCAGTTTTTTTAAGCGGTGTAAACATTGGTGGTGTATTTTGGTGGGGGTTTTTTGTGTGTTTGTTTCTGTTTGTTCTTTTTTTTTTAGTCTTCCAGATCAGTGCTTGATATTCTAGAAGAAAAGCTTCACTGTCCGGTTAGCGTTCATCTGAGGGCTGGACCCCTTGTACACAGGTTCTGCAAAGGGCTGCAGCTCTCAGAGTCTCCTCAGGTGTGAAGTTTGCCCAGGCTGTGGCCTTTAATTAGTTTGTCTACACACGTGGGCATGGAACCCCAGCCAGTGATGGAGAAAGGAATATAGCATTACAAAAATAATATTGGGGAAATCACTTAGCCAATAACTCTGTACAGCAGATTCTTCTGCCAGAATCTCCATGGTTGTTTTAAGCTGCTTTTAACTAAACCGAGCAGTTTTTACTGACAGAGGAGGGATGACAGTGATGTGCTTCTTCCTTTCTGGTGGTGGCCAGGAAAGGATATTGCTAGTCTAACATTAAAAGTAACAAATTAATTTTGTTCTCAGCTGGAGAAGCCGTGGTAGTTATGTATTAGGCAAGGCTTCATTTCTGTTTGAGGGATGGGTGAGGACATGGCTGTGACCCTCCTGCTTCATGCTCTTAGGGCTTGCAAGGAAACAAGGTGGTAAGAGGCTGCTGTAGCCTAGGGAAGTGCCACCATCAGAGCAGAGGTGGTGGGTGCCACACAGTAATGTGCTGTACGAGGGGAGGGGGGGACACCCCAGGGGTGACGATAAACTTCACATTGAGAACTGGTGTGGTGTGGTTTTAATATTTAAATATCCACTGTTGCGCTGCAAAAAAAGATGTATTGTGGAGCTTTTCCCTCACCAAGACAGCCAGCATGTGCTTGGCTCTGTAGGGAAGCTGTGGGCAGGGGCTAGGGGTACACCAGTGGCAGGGTTCAGCTCGGGTGGGGTTGGTGTTCTGTTCCCCAAGCAAGGAGTTCATCCTAGCCCCTCTCTGTGGGGTAGATCTGCTCTGCATGGCCTGCCACGGGGCTGGGCCTCCACAGGAGCAATGGAGCTCTCAAGAAGTGTTGCATTTGCTTGTGCCCTTGTGTTTAGTCAGGAAAAATCTTATTTTGCACTCTGCAGGCAGCTTTTACTACTTTATGACCTGTCATCAAGCAGGAGGGCTGCCTGGCTTGCTTTGTTTGTATCTAGAAGCAGCAATGATTTGCATCTGTGAGGCGAGCAGCCTTGTTCTTCGAAGAGGGAAGGATGCTGGAGGGGCAACGTGGAGAAGTCAAGCATTACAGACCCAATTTTAATTGTACTGGGTGATTGGGCTCTTGACCTCGCTTCTCCTCCACATTAGAAAACAGAACATTAAATAGATTTATATAAAACATGTTTGCAACTTTTCTGCTTTGTACTAGCAGCACTTTGAGGTTGCTCCTCCCGTGCCCTCCGCAACCTGAGGGGCCCTTGTTCTTGCTTTGCTTCTTGGCGCTCCTTTTCCCTCCTGTCATTCCCATGTTTGAAGCAGCCCCGTGCTCCTCCCTTGGTGTGAAGGATGACTGGCTCTGACTCCCTTCTGCTGGGCTTGGAGCCGCTCCTTCTCCTCCCGCCTGCGGGCTTGCTCCTGCCCGCCCTGGCTTGTGCCAGCCTGGGGAGCAGGGGACTGGGTAGCGTGTCTGCACTGGGGCACTGCTGTCCCGCCAGGGCGCGGGAGATAAACCGGGTGGCATTGCTGCAGCTCCCCTGTCCCGCCAGCCGGGAGGGCATCGTGGCACAGCCAGGAGGCTGTGGGTGGAGGTACCATAAATCCCGGGGTCAGCAGCTGAGAGGGTGCAGCTGTGGGGAGCCCCACGCAGGGCTGGCCCAGGAGGGGTGTTTATCTTGTGACTAATCTGACTCCAGCCAGCAAATTTTGGGAGACTCCCAGAGGTTGCGACTTGAAAGACAAGTGTAGTAATTAATTTCTTATGCCACACTTGTTTTGAAACCTTTTTAATTCTGTGATAAGAGGCAGAATCTGGACTTTGTTTACAATCTGCCGGCTTGGAGGCAGGAACCAGAAAAGTGCTTTGTAAAGCACTGTAAATGTTTTTCTGTACCTCCCCCCATTGCAGGATGTATGTGGGATTATCACACCACAACAGTGAAGCTATAAAAACACGATTGCATCCTTTTTTTTTTAAAAAAAGAGAAAGCACATTCTGGAAGAAACTGTGTAGAAGCACATCTTATCTCTGAGAAGCTATGGCGGCAACTTTTTAGAACAATCCAGGGTAAAGAGTATAGAAGAGACTGCCAGTTATTTATTTTAGATATAAATTTTCCTTAAATATCAACTTCTCCACAGTTTGGGGAATTCTTCTTTTTAGTTAGTTATTTTTATTGGGAATTTAGAAGTATAAGCAAAAAGGTGCTTCCTGGCTTGCCTGTCTGAACTAGTTTAGGATGAATAAGGTGTTACTCAGCAAAAGAATGCATGAGAAAGAACAGAAAACAGTCTTTCTTGATAGTACCCTTGTATTTCACAGTTCTAATGTTTGCAACAATCAAACATCCCTACTCCTGTGGCTGCGAGATATCTCGGTCTTTTAATGTCCTGGCAACACTGTTTTTCTTGAAAGTAGGGAAGAATCATGAGGAGATGCAGAGGATAAAGCCTACTGAACTTAGCTGGTCAGCCACAGTCACTAAGGAGGTCTGCAGGTATACCTCATCCACAGCTCCAGCTCTGGGGTATCTTTTCCTTTCAAACAGAAAAAAACACATGGATGTGACAGAAATGCAGTTAGCAGTTACCTGAACACAGGATAACAGCCAATTCTTGATTACTGTTGGTTTTGCCTTTAGCTGGGAAGGGAGGATCACTGTGGACTGGAGAGGAGGACAGCAGGGAAGAGGAGGGTAGATTCAGTTATGTTCAGTTAGATACAGTTTCTCTTGGGCTAGCTACAGGCTGTGTTAGCTGGGTAATGCAGGTCATGCCTTCCTGGCGCGGCTCACCTCTGCTGGTTGTTCAGCAGAGCCCTGAAATAGCCTTCAGTGCTGACAAAGTTACTTCTGAAAGGAGGAAAAGGCTCTGGTTTGGTATCAGGGTCTACAGGATTGATGGTTCTGATCAGGTTCAGTACTGCAGTTCTTCAAAACCTTCTCTGTTGATCCATGCTGTGTGGATAGTCCAGTACAAATATGTTACCTTTATATTTTGCTGCCTTTCCAAGCTTTGTTTGCAGCTTCTGAGACTACGAGACAAAAACTTTTGTTTCTTTTCAGAGGTATAAAATTTGTATTCTGAATGAGTATGAATCTTAAGGTGAATTTGGTTTTTTTCATTACTCGTGGTGTTTTTTCCAAATATTGCAGCTGTGAAAAACAGAATGGTATCTTCCCCTATTTGCTCTTCAGTTCAATCTGTCAATTCTGTTTACCTTTCTTATCTTCCAAACTTCAAACTTGGGCAAAAATTAACTGTTTTTCTATTACCAGCTGGGAAACAGTTACATTCTGTACTTGAAGAATACTTGATAAAATCCACCACTCAGTAAGATTTTTACTGTATCTGCAGTGTGTAGTAAGAGTTACTATAGTTTGGTATTCCATTTTGTTTCTTTTTGTTTTGCTTTGTGTAACACATACACTTTTTCTTTTGGAAAGAAGAGATTCCCTTTGTGTGCCTGTATGGGGAGCAGATGGTTGCTCCCCTCAATTGCCTGATCTGAGTGAATAGAAGAGGTACCCGTGTGTTTATTGCAGGTCAGAATAGAGTGGGTGACATAAAATAATTAAAGGGTTGCTTTTTAATAACATCAAACTTTAAAATTTTTAATGATGACTTGCTGAAGAGATTGCAAGTAATTACAGGTTGGAGAGCAATGGTTGTTGGGATGGGGGTGGGGTGGGGGGATATTTTTTTCTTCCTAAGCATTTTTGAGTAAGATTGATAACCCTCCCATTTTGATACCATCAGCTGAGTGAATACAATTCTTGATGGCTGCTGGGAGTTGTTGGGTGCATGGTGATGGGCTTAACTTGTCAGGCTCCGGCCAGCAGGAGAGCTGCTTACAGGTGATGCAATTACTCTCTGTACGCATCACCCACTCATTACTGCTGCTGGGTGTCTGCTCAGCACTGACTGGCCTGGGAAACCGTCTTGCCAATAAAGCCTCCCGAGCAGCATCTGTGACTTTCCGATGAACATAATAATGACTGATGGCTGAGATGTGCACGAGAAACTGACTTCACCCAACTTCCCACTGACCCCATGCAGGAAAAGGGAAATATTAACTAATACCTTTAAAAAAAACTGGAAAAAAACCCAAAACAAACCCAAACAAACCATTGAAGTCAAAGCTCAAAACCCACGATTTTCTGATGCTGCAATAACAGAACCTTGGCATAATGTGGTTTGTGGAAGGAAACAAGGGGAGAAGAGCTGCTTCTGTCATGTTTTAGAGTAGAAATGACATATATGTCACTTGGAGGAAGAAAATCCTGACACGCATAGTAAGTACAATCCTCATAAACACCATCCACAGCTTCACCTGTAGCTGGCTTTTGGACTAGTCTGGGGACCTGATGTTTCTGAGGGCAAGGACAGCTTTCAGAGGTACAGGCCTAGGTGCTTGCTCACATTTGGTAGCACTCTCCTCTTCCAGAGGCCTCGCTTGTTTCATGGGGCAAACTTGCAGATGGAGCAACAGCTTCTGCTCCTTCAGAGCAGTGCAGCGAGTCAAAAATAAAGGACCTTCTGCTGAGAAGGGAAGAGATTCAGCAAGGGAACAGTGGCCTCTGATGACAACCAGTGAGAAGTGCAGGAGACCACAGCAGCGTAGGCTAAATTCCTCAGGGGTTGTCTCCATCCTCAAGGCAAGCAGCCTAAAAATGTTTCTTATGCTTGTCTGACACAAAGAGAGTCTGAGCCTAATGCAATTACAGTTTTGCTTGCTGTAACACGCTAAACCAAGGACAAAACGTTCATTTTCTTGAAAGAGGGTAGGATAAACCTGTTTGGAGTAGAAAGACAGATTTGTGTTCCTCAAATTTTAATCCTAACCTACTGATGAACACTTCCCAAGTAGGAAGGCAGATTTATCTATTTAATAGTGAATCACTATAGAAGAAAGATTGCTTTTTGCAAAACTGCTGTTTACTAGATCTGTTAGGGGCCAGACTAGAGGAGGATGGTGTTCTCAAATTTTCTTTTTAGTGCAGTTATTCAGTGAAATTTCTTTTCAGAAATAAGTCATTGAGTTTGCAGTCTACAAAGGAGTGTTTGGAAAGCTTTGTTTTAGAAATTGAAGGATTGAGATTAAGAATATCAAGGATAACTTGCTCTCGTTAATTTGAACTTGTCCCTTTTGATCTTGTTTGTGCTTCAAAAGCCCTGTTGAATGTCATAGGTAAACTATTACATTTAGGTAGTCTTCTAAACGTTGATGAGATTGTGTCCAGTTCCTGGTGATATGGAGGGAGAGAGGAGTGTGCATGTGTGGAATACATTACTTGACTTTCGATGGAATAGCAGCTACAACTACTTCACCTACTGTGTGTTTTTCAGACTGGTTTCACCCAGAGGTTGCTGGCAGCAGCGATAGCTGGATTTTTTTAATATTCCTGTAACACACAGAATGCAATGCTAGCATACAGATAACCTTATTTTTTCCCCCATTAAATACTCCTTGATGAGTGATACTGGCACTGGACCTCCCTCCGAGCCATAGTTCACTTCATATCTGTTTCCTCTTAAATCCGTTTGCACGTGGTCAGCCTTACAGGTCACAAATGAGAGACTGCCAGCTTATGTGTTGTCTGATTGCTTTCACAAATGATTCTGGTTTTGATCTTTCTGAGAAGGTAGACACCGAGTGCAACTTGTGTCAAACACAGACAGTGTTCTGTAGCTGGGTAGAAGCAGAAAGGTAGAAGGGTTAAACATGACACGTTCCCTTGAAACCGTTTTATGACTGCTGCTAATTTGAATGCCCAGGAACAGAGATCGGCTGGATGGAGGGGTTACCCTTCGCTATTAATGACTCATTGGCCTCCTTCCCAAGCTGCCTGAAGTGCTGCTCTCCCTAGTGGAAGTAATTTTGTCTTTGAAGTACTTTCCAGAGCTGTCAACTAATGTTCCACAGTTCCCAGAGGAAATAATAAGCCATGAGTGCATGTACACTGAAAACATAGAGTCTGAAATTAACTGTTCCTATAGGAGCCTGGCAGTCTGCTTCTCTGTGGAATTCAGCTTGTTTATACAATCTTATCTGGCTAAGCTTTGGTATTTCATCTGGCAGGCAGTTCCTATGAAAAACAGCTGTCCAAGCAGTGGGAGTGGTGCTCCTGGTGGTTTTTTCAGAAGGTCTATAATTTCTTGCTTCATGTAAATTAAAGAAATACAATACTCTTTTGGCTACAACCAGATGCTCTAAGCAGTTTTTTTTCCCTTATAAATAGCCCTTTAAGTATGCTCTGCTGTTCTGTACTGTGTGACTTAACGATAGGATTCACGATGCCCACCAAGAAGGTAGAATGTATTCTGTGAAGTCACAGGCTGACTACAGAATTGTTAGAAAAGGACCTCAAAGATGTTACCGTCTATAACTTTTCAGGTATGTTTTTTTAAAAAGTAATATTCTGATAGTAAAATATCCATGCTTAGAAGTCAAAACCTCCTTTAATGGGTTTTACTGTTGCTGGACAAGTGGAGATCCACCAGTTTAAAAAAAAATAATAATAAAAAAATGGCAAAACCACCACTACCACTGTTGTCAAGGAAGTGAGCACAGATACATCTCTGCATGAAGAGATATGTAGCATATCTCTTCTGTAACAGGAAGGTCCTCATGGGTGAGTAGGTAGTGACAACTCTATTTAAAAACAAAGCCAAAACAAAACCTTAACTGAAAGGTTGCAACCAAAATAATTAAGGTTTCATGTAACTCATTGCCAGATAACAAAATGTTTCTTAAAATGTACCAAAAACTGAAGCTTTTGGGGAAAAGAGTTGCAATAATATTCAGTGTCTACAGAAGAGTTTGAGGTATTTTCTTGTGTAGCTTTGGCTTGTGGTTTTCAGCAGGAGAGAACTGGAAAGCTTAAATGCTCTTCTTCACCTCTTTTTACAGGAACATTATTTTCGGTAGGAAGCAAATTATGGGCACAAGTGAAATGTAGGTCCAGGTCTTCCAAAGCTTAGTGGTTATCTAGGATTATCCATCCAGCTCATAGTACATCTTTATCTTAAAGCATAACATCTTGTACGTGAAAATACTCGGTGTAGTCTGCCCCATTCTAAGAAACGGGGGTCACATTCAGCACCTAAAAGACTTAATTCTCTGTCACCTGCACGTAGCATTCTCTCCGGCCACATTCAAGACACAGGAAAGCATAACACCCTGTAAAATACAAGGCTTTAAGCCTCTTCAAGTTCAGATGTGCCACTTGATGGCACTTCTGCCAGCATACGTGCAGATTTCTGTAGACTGTTTGCTCTGCAAAAGGAGAATTTGATACTGCAGCAAATGAAACATGAAAAATGAGCTCTGTCTGGTTCCATATGGTATATACTGGTCTTCACTGAGACCTGGCATCGAGCACAGCCCGTTTCATTAGCTGAAGTGGCATTCCTGCTTGAAATCCTATATGGTGAGAAACTCAAAACCTAACAAGAAGTTGCTGACCTTCATTAAAAGTGTGTCATTGTAAATTATGCAGTGATGCAGTTTTCATTTCAGTTTGACACACGCCACCTGAGCAGTTCATTGCTGGCAATAAGTAATACACCACTGCCCGAGCACCCTGTAGAATCATAGAATGTAGCTGATAAGTGAGTGATGTTGGCTGACTTCTCCCAGTTCCCTCATGAGGAAGGAAATATTTTTTCATTGTGCTCGGGATTGATGACTTTCTGCTGCCACAGCAACAGCTGATGTTAAAACTTCAATAAAGATGCTTTGCTTATTCCTGCAGGAGGAGTAGCAGCTCTAAATAGCATCAGGGGGTAGCTAGCTGTTTTGTTCTGTTGTTCTCCATTTCTTTGTTTTCATTATTGTTATTTTTTATTTACTTACTTAATTTCTCCGACCTATAACGGTTTTAACAGTTTTACTTGTTAAAATTGGGACTTCATCTTTCTCATATGTAATCCTGTTTAGGGTCAGAGTTGGAAACTAATGTCTGACACTGTTTAAAAACAAAAAAGTCCAGTAATCAACAGGGCATGGACTCTATTTTTTAACGTGCTCCAGCCCTGAAATACTAAATCCAAGAATAGTCCAACACTGAAAGTAGCTTATATCACTTGAAATGTAATCCATGTTTCTGCCTGGTTCATGTTTGGAGGAAAAAGATTGCGTTTTTGTGGTAAGCTGGGCTTTTTGTTATTGAGAGAGATGGTTGTTTTGAAGCTGCTCAGAGGCTAGGAATGCTGGCAATCATCTAGGGAGACGGATTAGTGGACTGAGCACAGGTGAGGAGGTCACAGGCACAAAACAACCACTTCTTTTTTGCTGTTGCCCTGGTGGTGGTTCACCCAAAGGAAGCTGCTTTGGAAATGGCCTGTACATGTTAGGAGGACTATCGTACTTCTCTTGTGACATGACTACCTGATCATCACAAACTTGTATGTTGTGAGAATTAACACTCTGGGTTGTTGTCAATTTAACGGGAAGAAAACAGCGTTGTCGACAAATCTTCCCAGGTGAATCACTTGGTAAAGCTTTTGCAAGTCTGCCTTAAAGTAATTCAGTATTAGTATACTGACATTGAGAGGGAGACAAGAGTTAGCTGGGTGCTTTCAGGGAATAGATGGGTAACTGGGGCAATGTGTTTCATTTTACCTGTAATGGCATAAACTGCACTCGCCGACGTGAATTTCTGAGCCTTTAAGGGGTGCAGCTTTTGTTGTGGGTTTGGTTTACCAGTACTGCAAGAGACAGTTTTAGACACATAAACCCACATGTAATTTTAATTGCTGTCTTCAATTGAAATTTTGGGATAAAGGCTGTCTTGGGCTTTAAGGTACAGTGCTATGTTTCAAGTGAGGAATGATTTCTGTTCTAAATCTGAATCCCCAAGTTGTTTCCATAAGACTGTCACAGAAATTTATCAGTGAATTGTGTGGAGGGTGAGCAGGGCACAGTGTCTGAGACTGTGGTGATTAAAGACATCTCTTGTGAACCCATACTTTACAAGGAAAAAATACTTGTTGCCAACCTTCAAAATCATCCATTGACACTGAAAAGCCCAGGTGAATGTAGGTGATGATCCTGAAAGAAAATGAATAATACCTGGGTTTGGCTGCTGAGGGTGGCTTGTGCATTGAGGAGTGGACACTGCACTGACTGCTCACCAGGTGGACTTGAGAAGCTGCTGTCTTCACACAGACACTGTCTTGGCTGTGAATACGCTTCCAGGAACTACTTGGGAGCTTAGTGTGTTTGGGTGATGTTAAGGACATCAGTTTCTGTGCCTCACTGGTCTAAATAATACAGCAGGGTCTGTGCAGTTGGTACAGCTCTGAGCGGCCTGGGAGGAGAGAGAAGTGGCGACTGTGAACTTAAACATGACAGACTTGTCCAAGGAGTATCTTTATTGCACACAAGCTTTCCCTTCAGGATGACCTTCTAGATGTCTTTGATGTCCTCAGTGTTGCTATAGTCAATGTGAATAAGTTACAGGAGAATGCAGAAATAGTCTTTCTGAAGTCTTCAAATGATTTTTTTTTTCCAGTCCAAAGGATCACAGGATAATTTAGGCTGGAAAGGACCTCTGGAGGCCAGCTAATCCAACACCCTGCTCCAAGCAGGCTCACTTAGATCAGGTTGCTACTTAACACTTTTTTTTAGTGTCCTTTGGGTTGTGTAACTTAATGTCATTTAATTGAAGTCTGTCAATAATAGGCCTTGAAAGCTGACTTGAAAATGAGACCTTGCAAGAAATAAAAATGTAATTACAAGCTAGTTTTTGCCGACACTTTTTTTTCCCCACCCTGTATAAGGTAGAGGTACTGCCCTACTCTCTCAAACATTACTATGCAAGGTTTATTTGTAGGAGATATTTTTTTTTTTTAGTGGCAGTTCTGTAATTGTACTCTTGTATTTCACTGCTCATCTTCAACAGCAGAATAAACTGAAAGTCTGTTAGTTTATCTGGAAAGTGTTAGCATGCTTAAAGTCCCAGTGAAATAATTTCCCACCTAGTGCATGCTTCATGTTTCAAACATGCACAGTATTTAATTTGAATTGCAGTGACACTTTTTGTACACTAGCAGCTTCATGACTAAGTAGTTCTTATGCAAAGCGCAACATGAGCTTCTTATATGGAATATAACTTGTCATTTTACTTGGCTGATTTGGAGTTGATCACTTTGCACATGCCCTTGAGATATCGCTACAGAGACTGAAATATTTAAACAATTCCTTAAAGAGCAGACCCTAGAAAGGCTGCTTTCCTGTGGATCTTCTCTCAAGGGCAGGAATGTGTGTAAGAGTCTGTGTCTCTCCTGTGATCCTTAGCATATGGACTAGGCAGCAGGACAGTTTCTTTCTCCCTGCTTCTTTTTCTACGGGGCCGCTTGCTTACACAGAACTTTTTTTGGTACTGGCACTTTTAGCGCTTTTTATTGCTGTGACATTCAGCTGAAACTAAGTAAAAATATTCTAAATAGAAAAGTGCTCTTCCGAGAGATGCCTATTAACATAAATTCCTTACTAAAAAAGACTAGGCTAAAAACACATATCCCAACTACTCTCTCACACCCTGCTTCCGTGTTTGTACCTAAGGTCTGCTATCAGTTAGGGCTGTGTATTGGATATCAAAATACTCCCTGATTCAGACTTTCAGGTTAGTACAGACTTTCAGGTGTGTACACTCCTTGCCTGCACCTTGAGCTGTATTTGTAAAATTACAATCCAACTCTGAAAATCTGCTCTCGCATCTAAGATGGTATAGAAGGCCTGCAGCTGCAAGTCATTGCGTTCTGCGCAGCTGATAATAGGATTTGGGAGTAGAAGTCTTTTTCCCTCAAAATACAGAAGAAATATGGGTCATTGAAAACAACGCATTGTGAATGATGTGCTGATGGACGTAAAATGAAACAACGGTTAGAGTAAGTGGAAGAATTAATTTGATTTTTTCTGTACTGTTAGGAGTGTAGCTTCACTGCACCAGATTTAAAAGGAAAGTGCCCCATAGATTGAATTATTCTCTGTTTCTCTTTCAGATGAAGTGGACTACAGTAATTTTGGGACCAACACACTGTCAAGGAAGAAGAAGGCTCTGGTGACACTTCGCAATGACAACCTCCGCCGGCGTCCTCACATTAACATTAGCATGCCTCATGATTTTAGACCAGTGTCTTCCATAATTGACGTGGACATTCTTCCCGAAACACACAGGAGAGTGAGGCTGTATCGACATGGGTGTGAGAAACCTTTAGGATTTTATATTCGCGATGGCACCAGCGTAAGGGTTACTCCTCATGGACTAGAAAAAGTACCTGGTATCTTCATCTCTCGTATGGTTCCTGGAGGCTTGGCGGAGAGCACAGGCTTGCTGGCTGTGAATGATGAAGTCCTGGAAGTTAATGGCATTGAAGTAGCAGGAAAGACTCTTGACCAAGTCACAGACATGATGATTGCCAACAGCCATAACCTTATTATCACAGTCAAGCCAGCAAACCAGAGGAACAATATCATTCGAAGCAGTAGGATGTCTGGTAGCTCTGGCCAGTCTACAGACAGCACTGCGAGTCACCATAGCTTGCCTACATCCCACGTGCTGCAGAACTTCCACCCTGATGAAATGGAGAGTGACGAAGAGGCTGACATTGTCATCGAGGGCGGTCTGGAGCCACAGCACATTCCCAAACTGCACAGCCTTACTTCCAGTAGCCTCTCTCGAATCAATGGCAGCAGCCTTAGCCACAGACTTCAAAGGGACCTGGTGCTCAACAACAGCTCTGGCCGAGAAAGCAATGGCAACATCCACAAATTACTCAGTTCCTTAAAAACTGATCCCCGACACAGTCTGGTTATCCCCAGAGGAGGTATTGAGGAGGATGGAACAGTCATTACACTTTAGTAGCAATTCCTGAAACTCCTTTCAGTCTTAAGTGCCCATTGGGACAGTTGACTCTTGCAACACCTTATGCACAGAACAGAGAGCTGATATTCTCATAGACCTCACAAGTGCAGAAGATTGTTGCTTACTAGGAAGCGTGGCATCTGGAGCTAGACATAAAACTGTCATGCACTGCAAAATCTGTCAGGAGAAAGCCAGAATGTAACACCTGGTTTATGTCCCAGCCCTGAAGTGAGAACACAAATTTGTTTTAGTTGGTATAAATCTGAGCAGTTTTACAGGCTGCCAACGGCAGTGCTACATACTTGGGTTTGAATGCATGGGTGGATGTATTTATACATGCATGTATACAAATTAGATTAATGGTAACAGACATGTCTATTTGAAGTGGAATCTGGTTTTCCTCTAATACCAGTTTAAAGAGAGTGCTTCTTAATAGCCATCCAACCTTCTACCGTCGCGTACAGACCTGCCACTAACGTGTTTACACCATATTTGCAACCTTACGTCTAATCCAGACCAGCTCTGTAAAAGTAGTAGTTTCCCACTCTGGTGGTAATAACCTTAGGGAGATGCTGCAAACACATTTTCCAAATGAAACTATATATATATATATATATGTATTTTTTAAAAAGCCTAAGGAGGCGGCGTTGGAGGAGGTTGCTGTGATGTTATTGCTGTGAGACCAGCACCACCCGGTGGTCAGAAGCAGGCCTGCCTGCAGCACGGACCTCTGCTGCACGGGGAAGAAAAACATGGCAATAAGGGCTTAAAACTAGGTTTGGCACAGTTAATGTGTAAATGTATTCTTTTTTGATATTTATTAGATAATACCTCTCTTTGATCCCCCGTGCCCCGTCATCTCTGTTTTCTCAGTACCATGGTTCATGTGAATTCTAGGGATGCAAGTGGGAAGGCCACAAAAGTAGAAGAGTGTGCTAGGACTGTCCCCTTCACCTCAGAGCTGATGCAGATCCTTGCTGTGGGACCTTTGGGGCAACTTAAATCCACACGGTTTCCCCTTACAAAAGATTGGCTGATCGCTATACAGAGGAGGGATGCTGACTGAGTGCCAAACTTAACTTAGAACAGTTCTGTTATTTTTGGACTCTTCCAGGAATCATAAAGCTTAATGTCTGCACGGGATTTCTAGAACCTTAAAACATACTGGAAGTTTGCGATGGTCAGGCACCTTTCCTGGATGCTGGCTAGTGGGTAACCAGTGACTGAGTCGATAACTGCTTCTGAAAATGCCATGGAATTGATGAAAGTGGTCTAATCTAAAATATTTTGTTATAACTTGATTGGTGTAAGGAACAAAGTATAAATGTTTTACAATGTATTTTTCTACTTTTAGCTTGTGTCATTTTCTTTTTGTTTTTAACTTTGTAGTACATTAAAGCTTTTTTTATATGGTGGAATAGACATTTCTTAAATACTGTATGGATATGAAAATTTAGAAGCCTTGGTTTGAAGATATTGCATTCCATTTTGCAATCCGTAATGACTGGACAAAGGATGTGTGGACTAATTCATTGTCACTAATTTCGAATACCTGTGGAACAGCCAGTTTCTGCTCACTGTTAAATACGTTTGGGACATTGAACTTAGTTTATTTCTTTTAGATTTGCTTTAAAAGTTTATTTTAAAATTCCTTCGCTTACTCTGATTAAACCTCTTCTAGGTATCACGGCAGTTATAGAGCTGTACTTATGTTTCCCAGCACAGTAAGAATAGAACACTGATCCTGTTCATCTTAAAACTGTGTTTGTATTTTACCAAAGGTTTTCATTTTTTAAAAAAAATTTGATTATTGGTGCAGTAAAAAAATGAATAGCTGGATATGCTTCAGTCACTCAGACTGTCTTATCAGGAAGATTTTGTTACACCTTAAATAAGACTACTTTAATGAATAAGTGGATTTGTCTGGCTGGAGTTACTCATTTTACCTTATTTAATTGATGAAAATGTGACCTGTCTGCAATAAAATGTGCACTGTCTTACTTCTATGCCATATCCTTTCCCCTGTGCTCAAGCACATCTTTCTGTAGAAGTATCTCCCTTCCGTGTGGAAGCAAGGTGACTGGTTTTGATGGCTCTCCAAATGCATAGCCATTTCAGTAATGCTTTTCTCCCTACCAGTACAGGCTTCGGTTCCTCTGGCTGTGGTTACCGATAGCAAGTTCCTTTCCATAGTGTTTTTCCCAGTGCTGCTGTCACTAGAGGGTACTGCTGTCCTGTTTCCAATGGAACCAAGCAGTTTGCTGCGCTCCTCAGGGCGCGGCTCGCTTCACACCTCGTGTCCTTGAGGACTCGGGGCAGTGCTGGCTCCTCAGGAGGAGCCCACGGTACCTCTGGCTGAGCGACAGTGCCTGGCCGCAGAGCGTGTCCCTACCACCACCCAGCCTGGGCCAGCTCCTTCAGCCCAGGGCGTAGGGAACACAAACTGCATTGCACAGTCGGCGTGGCAGTGCTGTACCCCACACTTCATCGGTGCTTCCCTGTTCTGGGCCTGTTCCAGCTGCTTTGTGATAACTCCTGAGCTCTGCAAACACCTCGTGCTCGTTCCCACCGGCCAGGAACACGAGGAGGTTCTGGTTTTGCTGCATTGCAGGGATACCCGCAGGTGCCTTACACTCACTGTCTCCTTTCCCCGTCCAACCCCTCCCTGCTCAGGCCGTGAGGGCAGGAACCTCCGGCTGGGCACAGCCCCCTCGGTACGAGGCCGCTTTACCCGCGGGTGGCCGGGGGAGCTGGGGCACAGCAGCTCCAGCCCTGGCTGCA
>VZRW01002149.1:70505-119136 GCA_013398125.1 Aegotheles bennettii
CCCGCCGGTGTGCCCGGTCGCCAGGCGGGAGCCTGCGGGGCTCTGTCCGGCCGCTTCCAGTGCGGCTGGTGACTGCGCTCGGGGGTGTTCGGGAGAGCCGGGGGGGGGGTTGTGTTTCCAAGTACCTTTAAAGGGTTTCTGTTTTGCAGATAGACAGCTTAGACAGGAGCCTGGAAGATCTGCTGACCCGGGTGGATGAGTTTGTGGGAATGCTGGACATGGTGTGTATGACCTGGGTATGGAGGTGGGTTTGGGTCATACTTGTGTATGTACATAGAGTCTGATTTTGAATGGCATAATGATAGATGCCCAAAAGGACAATGCAGTCACAGAACCACAGAATGGGTTGGGTTGGGAGGGACCTTAAAGCCCATCCAGTTCCAACCCCCTGCCATGGGCAGGGACACCTCCCACCAGACCAGGGTGCTCACAGCCCCATCCAACCTGGCCTTGAACACTGCCAGGGAGGGGGCAGCCACAGCTTCTCTGGGCACCCTGTGCCAGTGTCTCACCACCCTCACATTAATGAATTTCTTCCTAATATCCAATCTAAATCTGCCCTCTTTCAGTTTGACACCATTCCCCCTTGTCCTATCACTCCATGCCCTTGTAAAAAGTCCCTCTCCAGCTTTCCTGTGGGCCCCTTCAGGTACTGGAAAGCTGCTATGAGGTCTCCCAATATTCTGCTTCTCCTTTAAAATACGTAGAGACAGCCTCTCTGGGTTTTGTAATCAAAGTGTCTAATCAGAGTTGCCAAACCTCCAACGCAAGACTTGTCTTTAGGGGACCTTTTCTTGCCGTTTCATCAAAAGGCAGCTTTGTTTTCACTTTTGCTTAGGAGGAGGCAGGGAACTGAATGGAAACTTCCCGTAAGCTGATACTGGTATACAGGCTGTCTTTCAAAGTACGACACATTTGGTTTTCCTGCACTACTCAAAGGGGAACTTTACTGTATTTTTTTTTTAACCAGTTAAACAAAAACATTCTGTGGCCTGGCTTTTTTTTTTTTTCTGTTTAGGAGATGTACAGGTAGTACAATTTAAGTCAAAATTTTAGTTCAATTCTTTAGTATGACTTGGGAAATGTTCCATCTCTTAGTTCTGATAAGGTTGTAGCAGCCTATTTCTAATATAGTTATAAAGGTAAATACTTGCCTATGCAAATTTTCTTAAAAGGCACTTAATAAGCTATACAAAAAAGCTAGCTTATTAGTTTTGGTCTAGTATTTTTGTACTGATACTAATCTGGTATTTTTGAACTATGGGTTTTAATCTGTTAATTGGAGCCCAGTCTGGTTTCCAGAATGAGATCTATTAAACCCTTAGTTTTATTCATTGATTTTTGTATTCTTTCTTTGAATTGCTTTTAGATTCGAAGTGATTCTTCTCAGGTTGTCAATGAAAGTATACCTCAAATTTACACAAAAGCTACAGAAATGAGACAGATATACAGGAAGATTGACAAACTAGAGGTATGTATGTATTTGCTGTCTTCTAGATGCATGCAGTTTTTTAACAAGAGGGAAGAATTAATGATATGCTATAATTGTGTGTGCGCACGTGCATGCATGCACATAGAGTGGGCTCGGATCTGTTTTGCTCTCCATGTTCAATCTGGGTTCAATAATTCAGGGTTAATAAAGAACACAATTTATTACGAATTTCTGGAGACTGTGGGCATTCTAAAACAAAATGCCTTTTTTATAAAAAACATTTTTTTTTACTGCTTGAAGCAAGGCAGACATCTGTCTTTCAGAAAGCCATAGTACAGCTTTTTCTTCTTTTTTTTTTTTGTGTAGTATCTTTCAAAGTTACTGTCTTGGGAGCTATTTGGTGACTGAGAGGTCTGTTGATCCCTGGTAGAGCTTCAAAACTGTGATTCACATCCTTGGTCCTGCTTTTAGTAGAAAGGCAGATAGCAGTATAAATTTGTTATTTGAAGGCAAATAGGAAAAGGAAGACTGGTGGCTGTATTAAATTTAACCTAGTTTTGCAGCCTTTTAATTATTCTCAAGTAATTTTTAGCAATAAAATGGACTTGTAGGTGGAAGGGAAATAGAGCATGGAGCTTTTGACTCCTCGTTTAAGTAATGGAACTGTTTTAATTTGTTAGTGAAAAAGTTGGATTTCTTTGGGTTTTTTTCATGCTAGGCTTTTGTGAAGATGGTTGGAAACTGCGTAGCTGGACTGGAAGAACGAGTTGTAAAGGCAGAAACAGACCTTGGAGCTTTTCCAAGCACATTCAAGAAAATCTTGCACACAATCAGTATGCCATCCTTCCTTAATGTAAGTAAGCTTTTGTTACCGTGTGACCAGCTTAGTTCCTCTGCTTACCAGACTGGGTGATGAAAACAATAAGTTTGTCACACATATATCTGAATTTAACTGTAAAACTTTTATATACTATATTAGGATTTTTGCAAAGTTCTCAGACTTAATAAGAAAACCCCCCAAACTTAAAAATCACAAATTCTTACAAGGATTGTGTAACTTTCCAAAATAAGGCTGAATACATGAAAAAGGGAACGTGAAGGGCACAAACAAGCACACAATGCCCAAGGCTTTGTGTTAAAGCATCCCTGATCTCTGATGGTATGCAAAGCAAGTAGGAAGAGCCTGTAGAGACAACACTGCTAAAGGATCATACTGCATTAATAATACCACTGCAGAAATGTTACCAAAAAAGGAAATGGAAGCTAGACTGCACAGTCTTTTTAAAATAAAGGTTCTGTTTATACTCAATCCACACAGTTCAGTAATCACATAAGCACCTTGTTAAACTTTCAAAGTGCATGGTTTTCTCTCTCTTTTCTTGTTATTGCATGTGGACTGTTTCTCTACTTGAAAAAGCAGAGAAAAGACTTGATCTGCTCTCTCTGGTGTGTTTCAAAGAGATGCCTTACTCAGCCCTAAACTGGCACTGTACCCTAGTTTTAAAATAACCTTCTGATCTAAAGAAAGATACACCTGATATTTCTTGGCATCACCTGCCAATACACCATTCTTACTTGTGTCCTGTCAGCTTCTAGATTCTTTTCTTTATCAGGGTTTTGTATCAAAATACTGGTGAGAATGCTGAAATTAAGCAGGTTGACAGAGGGGAAGAGGAAGATGTTTGTGGCTGTCGGAGGTGTTTGTGTTCCTAGATATTGCAAGCATGTGTGGCAGCAGAGAAAAATAGGTGTAAAAAGAATACATATTGCCTTGGTCAGACTCGGTTCAGGAAACCTGTTCTTCACTGCTATTTTCTCTGTAGTCTTCAAGTTAGCTAACTTCTCATTCCTTCATCTTATTTAGTACTTAAGGTTAGACCGATGTCATTTTTTCTTTTATAAAAAAAGCCCACAAAGCTGCTATTTATGGGCCAGTTACAAAAACAAACAACTGCAGCAGTTGCCTTGAAGAATATTGAACAGTATTTTCCATTTCGTGGCTAAAAACAGTTGTCAGCCACAGAATCTAATCTTCATTTGAAAAGTTAAAGTTCTAAGAAAGTGCTTTTTTGGTGTTGCATTGGAACACTTTGTCAGCTTAGCAGTTTCTCCACAATTAGTAAGGTGGAGAGTCTTGAAAGTGTCAGTGAGCTGAACCTGGTGTGTCCAGTGCTTTTTTGGTTTAAGTGTGGAGACCAGTAAAATCAACCCTCAGAATTTACTGGTATTAATTGCTTAACTAAAAGGCAGGTCACTGTTCTGCAGTGGTATTGAGTATTGCATAGTACAGTGCCTGTTTTCACTAGTAAACACAAGCGTGTCTGAATGAAAATGCCTATAGAGATTCTTCCTTGTGTCTAAACTAGCTTGCTCAACGTACCGATCCTTTTGAAGAGAAGGCTATACTGATGTCATGATTTTCACTGTAGCTGTAGTCAAGAGTTGCAGAATACCTGTGACCTTGGTTTCCCTCACTTGCAAGGTGTTTTCTCATAGGGCAGTACAGGAAATAATTTTTAAAAACAGAATGTTGATTTCAAATATTGTTTTTAGATTTGACAAAATTTCTGATATAGAAAACATTTATAATATCCACTATTTATGGATCTGTTCTTTGTTTATATGTTTTTATTTCCATACAGCTTGAATGGCAAAACAAACTCATTTCAGAGAAATTAATGATATCGTAAAGTTAAAGACAAATATAATTTAAATGTAATAAATCAGCACTTTTGTATATAACAGGAGATTTCATATGGAGCGCAAGTATACAGCTAAACTGAGTATTGGAAAAATTCCACTTAGCTCTTCTGTAGGTGTGCTTAATTATATCTGCATTTTGGCACTGTAAAAGCATTCCAAATTCCAAGTAAACTAATTATATTTAGTATGTTTTTAACTTTATTATTAGTGATGACTTTAATTTCCTCATCCCGGACAAGCAAAGAAGTACTTGAAGAACTCTGCAGACCAACTGGCTGAGCTCTGCAAAATAGTTCCATCAAAATCTCTTCATGAATTAAAAAGAATTTGTAATGACTGAAGTCTTGATTTCAAGCCTTCTATTTAAGACTGTATATTGAAATTATACACTGGGTCTGTGTTGCAGGCAGGACGGCTGGTGCCATGGCCAGTAATGGTCTTTGCTGTTGTCTCTTTAAATGAGCTGTTGTGTACAGTTAATATTTAAAAGAAACAGAGGAGCAAAGAGGGGCAGAGGGGCAAAGAAAGGCAAAGGCAGAGAGAGAGGCAGAGATAGGTAAAGAGAAACGGACAGAAAGGCAAAGAGAATGAAAGAGAAACAGAGGCAATGGCAAAGAGAGACAGACAGACAGGCTCAGAGAAACAGAGAGAGGCAAAGAGAAACTAAGAAACATAACAGCAAAGGCAAATAGAGACACAGCAACAGGAGGCAACAAAGAGACAGAGACAAAAGCATTCCAACCTGCTTCTTACTCAAGGACTCACTGGAATTCTTTACTTTGGGAGGAAAGCGATACCGAAAACCTGAAACATGAACTCGACTGAGTGCCAGAGCACTGGAACAGGCTGCCCAGAGAGGTTGTGGAGTCTCCTTCACTGGAGACATTCAAACCCCGCCTGGATGCGTTCCTGTGTGATGTACTCTAGGTGACCCTGCTCTGGCAGGGGGGTTGGACTAGATGATCCTTCGAGGTCCCTTCCAACCCCCAGGATTCTGTGATTCTATGTACGCTTTTCCTGAAAAACAGTGTAACAGCTCTTACCCAGTCCACTACCGTATTACTTTTAGTGGTATGTCACAGTATGTATATTCTAACATATACTTGAGGAAGGAGCTCTGCAGAAGTAGAAACCTCCTCGAAAGGAAACGTTTGCTAGGTGTGTTTGCATATGAAGACTTTTATAACTTAAGTAAATGAGAACGCAGGTTAGGGTTAGCTCAAAGGAAGCGGCTGAGGAGAACTCAAAGGCTGGAGCGGGAAAGGTAAAGGTGTATGGCTGTGGAAGGATGAAGGTTACAGTGACTGTACCATCAGCTGGAAAAGAGTGCTCATTTGGCTGCTGCCAAACTGGCCTGTCTTACGCTTTCCAGGGTTGAATCTGATCAGGTGATAGATGGCAAAAGTCAAAGACTGCTTTTCTTCACTAACATTAAGAATATGCCAGACCCATCGGAGCTATGATTAAAAATTAAACTAAGGAGATATGCCCTTAATATTCTCCTTGTTTTGCATTTTACCTCTGTAGGCTTTGTTTTAAAATGTGCTTTTTTAAGAAGGCGAAAAATAAACTTATCTAATTTTCAGAAACCGTCTTCCTCACGGCAACAACAGACCCTCTATGAACCTCCAGTCCTCTTCAAGACCGAAGACTATTTTCCGTGTCTTAAAGAAGCACCTTATTGATGATTTTTGCTTTGGGATTGATATGAGTCAGACAGAACAGAGACAGCCAAGTGAACAAAAGAAATGCAAACCTCAAAACAGCTGCATTTCTGAGCGTTGTTAATGGCATATTGCCATTCTGATTCTCCTTGTCTTCCTCCAGGCAGTATTTTCAGGTAATTTTTGTTTGTCTACGTTATTTCAAAAGTCTTTCTAAAACACAGTATAAATTTTCAGTTTATATTGGGAAAGGAACTTAAGACTACTTCTGCATTTTTTTTAATAAGGAAGTAATAGGAAACATACTTTTATATATAAATCTTTTAACACATAAATATCTGTGCTGCTGCAAGTGTAAATAGCTATACCACAAGGATGTTCTTTGGTTTTGTTTTTTTCTAATGTAGAAGAAAAACTATGCATAAAATCATTTACTCCAAGTTTTGGAACCTGGTCACTGCATTTTGTACAAAGGAATGCACTGCGCTGGGATCTGCAAGTTGCAAGGGGAGGTCTTGGAGGATGGGCAAGTAGTCAAGGATGTGGCTCAGTGCGTGTGATCTTGTCTCAGTTCACAAGGCAAACAACCTGCCCCCACTGATGATCACCAGCTCATGGTGACCTAGTTCTAGGTACTGCAGTGTTGTATTGTTTGGCATGTAACCAGGTGGGGATGATATATACGTATAAAACCTGCTGTTAAAAAGAAAAAGTATCTATGCTGAGGCAGGGATGTCTCTGGACTGAGCCTCGACCAGGTGCCTTGACCGGACTGTCCGCTTTTCCCTTGCAACCCTCCATGCGGTTACTGGGGCTCCTCCCCGTGCTGATTGCAGTGAGTATCTGATCAATAAACTAATGGATGTCTAACTGCTGTTGTGGTCTTGCATTTCACCGAATGGTACCAAACTGCAGCATTGTTTCTGGGAACCTTTTTGCATACAGTCTTGTATCTAGCAAGTGCTAATCATAAATTGTTGTATTCCTCTGGACAACAATTTTACCACTGCTGTTTTACTGCCAATATAACTCACTACAAATACCCATAATTCAGATTTCAGAGGAATAAGGAACATGTTAGGGAAACACGTCTGCTGATTTAGTGTTGCAAGCATAGAAAAAGGTACACAGTTGTGAGCAAGGATTACATATTAATAAATAAAGCTTTGAAAACCATACGGTTTTGTCTCCGCAACAGCAGGGACCAGGTTCTAAGCAGTATCTGAAGCAACACTTAGTAAAATTTAAAATAAAGATTGTGAAGTCAAAA
The DNA here is from genome assembly GCA_013398125.1 of Aegotheles bennettii. Taxonomy (NCBI): domain Eukaryota; kingdom Metazoa; phylum Chordata; class Aves; order Caprimulgiformes; family Aegothelidae; genus Aegotheles; species Aegotheles bennettii. The sequence goes on from VZRW01002149.1 coordinate 77,575, forward strand.
TTAACAGGCTCCAAAAGCAGTTCTAATGCAAAACTTGCCTGAATTTTAACATAAAGAGTAGAAAAATAATTACATGTAAAGATGCAGAAAGGAACAGACATTTAACTTTCAAGAAGGGCTCTCCCTTGCCCCTCTACTCCTTGCTTTCATCAATATCTAAATATTTCACTATTCAGGTGTTCCACTGCAGCAATAGTTGCATTTCCAAAAGGTGTGGTACCTTTCAGTTTATGCAAAAATAATCCTTGAAGGCTTATCACTCCTCAGTGAAATCTAATGGAATGGCATACCTGTAACTTAGTGTAACAACATAAGGGCACAGCCGGATACTCTTAAACACTACTACTGGCATTACAAAAAATTCAAATTGACTTTAGAACAGCTTTCTGATTAAATGCTCAAATAACAACTTTGCCCTCTGCTGAAAGGAGCTAAACTGCAGTTATTTTTAAACATGATACAAAATATTAAAATAATAAAGATCTCAGCAAGCTTATGCAGCTGGCTATTCTTTTTTTTCTATGACATGAAGCAAAATTTTTAAAATTATCCTAGCAGAGATAATGCTAAAAGTTTTTATACTCTTACAGTTAGGTATATTTCAGACAAATGTTGAATTGAAACTAACGCTGTAGCTTACTAGAAGATACTTGGTTACTGTAAGATATGTATATATACATATATATATAGGTATGTAACAAAAGCTTCATGAGATGCAGGGTGGACTGAATGTAGGGTCCACGTTTATTGTGGCTCCTGGACAAAAATCAGCATGGTCTGTCTTACCTAAATATTTGGTTACACGATAAAGCATGCCTCAAGTAAACACATAAAGATCAATATTTGTCATTATTTTTGAGCCAGCACATTTTGTTCTACCCTTGAGTGATGCTACTGCAGGTGCTATAAAGCCTAAAATTACAGAAGGCTGCACATTACTGACATGAAAAGAAACAGATTCAAATATTTAGCTGACCAAATAAATTGTGTTTAAAGATTTAAAGATGCACTGGATTAATCGATATTTTCAAAATCCATAGCAGTTCAGTACTTTACTGACAAGAACCTTCCAGGTTAAGTAGTTTTACCTGCAATACTAAGAAATTAGTAGCAAGCTTAATTTGGATCCTGTCCTGCAGAGGAACTGTTTCCAAATACTGAGATCCTGATCTGTAGAGAGTGAACCTGAGTGAAACACCTTCCAGAATTAGAAAGAAGAGCAAAATAACTTACATCTATCTTCATCTGTGAAGAAAACTTTACATTTTAAAATGGTAAATATTTTCTGATTCCCTTACAATTAAAAAAATATATTGTTAAGTGATGATACTTTCAAACTTCCTCAATTTTTGTAGCAAAAAATTCTTGTCTTGGACCAGCTACTAAGAAAATCACATTCACCCAGACAGAAGCCCTGTCTCGAAAGGCCAAGATCCCTGTTACGTTTAGCTATGCTCAAAGAGGATGTTGTTTGTGTAACAGGGGTTGGCAATCTCTGTAGCCACTGCACCTAAATCCATCAGGAATGAGGACTCTTCAGCTATTTGGATTCACAACCTTGTCGGAGCTCTAGGGTACTGTGGCGGCCTCTGCTACAACAGTGGAGTAGAGGCTTTGTCCACTCCGCTGCTTTTGTAGATTCTGCTTTAAGCCAGTGGGTGGTAGCACAGCCTAAAGGTGGTAGCACAGACTCCTGCTCCAGCAGATCTCGGAGATTTGGAGAACTTTGCCTCTTTGCTTGAGGTTATCTTCTCACAAACTTTTAACACTGGTCATTTTTACGATTTTGCAAAACAGTGTAAGTAGTACTCAAATTATGTGTGATGATCAATGTCTTAGAAGTGCTAAGTTATATGCAAAGAAGAGAAAAGGGAAACAGAAGGAACTGCTCATGGGCAGTACTGAACAACACCAGTGAGAGAATGAAGTCACCTGTAGATGAGTAATTTGAAAAAGAAAAATTGAAATAATTCTTTTATTTATATCAGACAAAAGGAATATAATAATTAATTCATACAAAAAAAAGAAGGAAAACCAAAATACCCTGTCTAAAATCCACATGAAAAACTCAAAACATCATTTAATTTTTGTCAACTCTAATTCTGTCTGTACACTAGTTGATGGGCTATTAATTTAAGTAATAGAAAAAACATTAAATTTACATATATAGTCATATATTTTCAGTCAAATTTGCTATCTATACAGGATCTTCAATCCTCATAAAAACCATGTTGAAAGTGTGGGTATATAAATGAGCTGACAGAGCTAAGAAAATAAACAGAATGTTAGCAAGGATTCTGTTGCAGGGTTCTGAGTGAAAAGACAAAGGGACAGAATTCATGGGGGGAAAAAAGCACTTGCTGAGCATTATTGAAGAAAGAAAAAGGTAAGTTTCCACTTTGAGTTATCATCTCCCACTGCTCAGAAACTAGGTTTCTTGAGAATAGCTTGATGCCTACATTATTTAAAAATAAATTAATTGCCATCTGTTTCTTACAGGTGACAGGGTCAGGATTTTCTTTACAAGCAAGAGGTCTAGAAAGCAACCAATAGCTGAAATTCCTGCAGTCCTGGGACTTTAAAACATAGAGCTGGCTATAAGTATAACAGGGGCATCTGAAATGTTTCGCTGAACGTGAGTCAGTATAAAAGGTTTGCAGAGCACTGCAAACTGGCAGAAAAGTTGGTTCAGGTTAATTCATACAAAAAAAAGAAGACAAGGAATGGTAAGAGCCTCATGCAGGAACGAAAGAGGCAGAAAATAGCATAGCGAGGAGATAAGCCAGGGCAAATGCTAAGGTGTAAACTTGTGTTGACAGAGCTTTGAGCAGCATGAACAGGTGAGGACAAGATCCCTGAATTGGGAGGTATGAATGGACATCCACAACAGACCTGACGTACACGTGCAATTTTGTTATTTGTTCACAGTTTCTTTTTGCCTCAGGATGCACTACTTACGAGAGGAAACGGCTTTAAATTGCAGCAGAGAAGATTCAGATGGGACATTAGGAAGAATTTTTTCACCCTAAGGGTGATTAAGTATGGGGATAGGTTGTCCAGGGAGGTGGTAGAGTCACCATCCCTGGAAGTGTTCAAGATGCATCTGGATGTGGCGCTGGGTGATGTGGGTTAGTGGTGATGTAGGTAGGTGGTTGGACTGGATGATCTTGAAGGTCTCCTCCAACCTCGATGATTCTGTGATTCTACTTCCAAGTACACAGTTTTAGGAGGGGCTTTAACCATACTAGAAGAACTGTAAAAGGACAGTCTGGACCAAATCACCATTGCTGCTTCTTTCACAAAAGCAGTAGGACTTGCAGGTAGAGTTAAAAATCAGTTCTGCCAAGCCAATCAGTCCAGCCCCAGCATTGATGTCCAGACACAGGGGTGGGGGGTGACACCCCTCTACTCCCAGGAGTCCCCCTGCGAAGGCAAGCAAAGCCACATGCCCACGGGACCCATTTCTCCTGGTGGTGTCCACCAGGGGGATGGGCAGCGAGGGGAATGCCATCAGCTTTCAGCTTACTGAGCTGAGTAGTGAACTCCTTTTTTCCACAAGTTGTCATACAGAATTAGAATCTGTTTTCATCACACTTCTTTGATTAGCACTTTCCTCCACAGGGAGGGCTTTGCAATTTGTTTGGAAATGTAGAGGGAAAGAAGAACAATAAATTAGGTGTTGGGAATGGCCTCATTGTCATTGCAGAGATGTCTGTGGGCTGTGCATCCTGCTCAGATGCCTATCTACGTTTTATCAACTCCAAGACAATGTTTCAACTGCTGGTGATAAGCAGTGCCCTTGTTCTTGGTGTCACTGGTTGCTGGGAATTTTTTTGGAGGTGTGCCTGTTGCATCTGAAATCCAGTGTACTGGAAGACTGTTAAGGGAAAAAATATTTATTAAGGGCAAAAATACTAAACAATATAATTGAACAAAAATCATGTTTTCTTTCTGGAATTAGTAACTTGACTTTTCCTGCATTTAATTGTGTTTCTGTAGTCAAAGGACGGAAAACACAAACAGTAATGCCAGAGAAGTCTTGCCTAAGGAAAATCAACTGTGCTGCTGCTAGCTAACAAGGTAGATGAGCAGTGTGTTGCAAACTCATTGCATGTACCAATGAGATAAGTCAAGACTCTGAGCTGGATGAAATTGTGAGAAGGACACAGAATCAACAATAGAAAGAGATCAGCAAAAGCAGGGCTAGATAATATTCCAGTGCCCATCTCAGTTAGCATTCTGGCTCTCACTAGTTTGCACCATGGAACTGTCTCTGGGTGTGAAATGGTTTCTTTTTGGATCACGTATAGCCAGAGACTTGCTCCAACAGTCTATCTGACATGCTACAGCTGCTGTTGGGTATTCATTCCATGCTGCTGGTCTTGATCTAGTCTTAGGTCAAGATGAAACTCAATGAAATATTTAGCTTGAACACCAGGTCTCTCCTTACAAATCTGCCTCCCCTGTGCTGAACTACTTGCTGAGACAGGCGTAGCCCCAGGGTGGTAACCAGCACTCTTAAGGAGTACAAAGACTGAACCAAAGCTGTGTGATGGATGCTAATGTGATGGTGCTGGAGTTTATATTTGAGCAATTGAATGGGTCACTAGTATGAAAATGAAACCTGTGCAGGGGAATTGTGAAGAGAAGAGCCTGATGTAAAGGTCAGGTAGGAAAGCTGCTAGAGAGGAGGTGATCGAGGAGTGACATGGAGGAATGTATATAGACCTTCTAACTGAACTCAGACATCATAAGGAAGTGTACAGGAGGTGGAAGCAGGGAGAGGTGCCAGTACAATAAAGATATGAATGTACTCGAATGAATCCCGTGCAGGGTCACAAAGATGATTACAGGACTGGAGCATCTCTCCTGTGAAGAGAGAGATCCCTCATATGAGGAGAGACTGAGAGAGCTGGGACTGGAGCCTGGAGGAGAGAAGGCTCAGGGAGGACTTTGTCAGTGTGTATAAATACCTGAAGGGAGGGAATGAAGGAGCAGGAGGGAGACTTCTCAGCAGTACCCACTAGTAGGACAAGAGGCAATGTGCATAAAAATTCCAAGCTGAAGCACCTTCTCTGCTGCATCCCACATCCATTTTTTTTTAAACCTTGTTCCCACAATCTTTTTTTAATATCCTCTAATTCCAGTACTGGAGGACACAACCAACAGTCATTAGCCATCTGAGTTGCTCCTCATCTTGTGATAATGTCTGTAATTTTCCTTTCCATGATCTCTTCCCTTGGCTGAAGAATTACAGAATCATGGAATGGTTTGGGTTGGAAGGGACCTTAAAGATCATCCAGTTCCAACCCCCTGCCACAACAGGGACACCTCCCACTACATCAGCTTGCTCAAAGCCCTGCTGTTTTGTGTATGAAGCTTCCATGCCCTTGTTGCCTTTCTCTGATTTTTTTTTAATTTCTGTATCTTTTGATCTGTATCCACTTCTGTATTGCTGAGATTAGGAAAACAGGACTGCCTGTGTAATCAAGATGCAAGAAAATTAGAGGTACCACAATCACATTGCCTGCCTTCTTTGTCTCTTCTCTAGTTATTCCCAATATTGGGTGCGCTTGTTTGTCTTCTGAACATTTAGACTTGATGTTTTCAGGACTTATCATAATTGTGTGATCTCATTCATGAGTAACTGCTCAAATTTACTTTCTGACTCATAAAGTTGTTCATATACAAGGATATTTTAATGTAATGGCTAAATATGTGGCTGTTAAGCAGGAGGTGTTTCCAGTTAGTAGGATGGTGGTTTTGCTAAAACAAAGGTTACTGCGTGTGTGGGTCTGATATAAAAAGTAGCAGATTGCGGGGCTATACACAAGAAGGCAAAACCACAGATGCTGTGGAGTCAGTGTGTTTATGTATGGATACACCACTAGTGCAGGTTAGCAGCTGGCCTAGTCGTTTGGCTCCTGTGTGTATTTGTGCTCCCCTAGCTTGTCATTGGTCTTTTCTTATCATTGCCATAGAGCAGTGGTCATGGAAAAACAGTGTTTAACCTCAGCCCGAGGTACTGTGCTGAAGCAGAGAGCCCGTAAATTGTCCTAACACCATGCGCCAGGTACTGTTCAGCCCACCGCAGCCTTGGAGGAGAAAGGTAATGCTTTGTAGCACTGACACAAGCCCTCGTCCTTTTGAACGTCCTCAAATCCTTTTTTGTGCAAGAAGTTCTTCCAGGGGAACCTCTCCTCCCCTTCTCTACCTGAACTCCTGTGTACCCCGAGGCTGAGTTTGCCCCTGCTTCTTACAGAATAATAGGGGCTCCACATCTTTCTCCATGGCAGGGTGCAGGGGAAGCACCCCAAACATTCGCAGAGGTGGGAAGTGACACTTCTGGAGGTTGTTCTATATCTTTTTTCTCCTGTTTGGAGGTAATTGAGAACAACCATGCTGAGAGTTTTCCTCAGTTTTTTTTCCTGAAGATAGGACCCAAAATAGTTTGGCCCATGTTGAGGAACAACCTGAGGCTGAAGTCGGTATTTCACTGGTAAGATTTGTGTACTTGTGCTCTCAGACTTTTCGATGGTCAAGGACTGAGCCTAAAGAATGTCAGCTGGATAGGGTGGTGAGTCTCTCTAGAAAAGGGCAGTACCTGTGCCACACTGCCCTTTGGACAGCACTATTCCTACATTTTGTCCCCAAACCTTTTTCTTTGAATTCAGCCCATAAGACTGTTCTTGGTGATAAATCATGCACTACTTTTATCTTGCAATGTGTAGGAAGAAGTCAATGACTACTCTGCAGTGACTGTCACCAGTTTTCTGTGAGGGTTTTGTGGACGTGGCCACCTGATAATAACACAGTGCTGAGAAAAGCAGAGTAGGCTTGCTTTATACTGTTGCTCTTTTCAGCTCAGTTCTTTTCAGTCTCTTCAGGATCTGAGAGTTATAATCTAACTAGGAAGCAGAGATTAATATCTCCTCTTGCAATAAAAATTAACATTCCCAACTGTGTTAAAGTTGCATTTTTATGACCTGCTACACAGCCTGGATTACTTTACAGGTGAAACGGAAATACCGGTTTAGGTCCCACAAGCAAAGCCTAACAAAACGAACAGGAGGAAAATTCTTAAATACTCTACCATCATTTTTGTTCTGTTTTCCTTTTACCTCAGCATGCAGTTTTCTAGTTGACTGATAGTCTGGTGCATCATTTCCTAGACCAGCAACCTGGTCTAGCAGGAGGTGTCCCTGCCCATGGCACGGGGGTTGGAACTAGGCCCCTTCCAACCCAAACCATTCTATGATTCTATGATAATTTTATTGTTCAATTGTGTTCTTGTCACCATATATGATGTTATTCATATGTGATATATCTATATTCATATTAATACTGTTGGTCTTTAGGTCACTTGTTAATAGGCTCTGGGGAGAACAGATTTGTTACATTTAGTTTTGCTCACAAACCTGTATGCATGGTTTTATTTGTGGAGAAACTGATTAGTGTTGTGTTTAAAAGAAGGCTGAGAGGCATTAGCACCTCCTTGGCAGGGCTGATGTATGACAGCGTTGTCATATGTCCGTCCCCATCTGTGCGGGTGCCTAATTGTACCTGATTCATACCAATTGGTGTTATGAATTAATGAGTCAGAACATTAATGCTGACAGCCATTTGCATCAGTTGGACCCATCAGAGCGTACACATGTGAAAATGTGATGTGTCTGAACCTGCCTGCAAGCAGTTGGGGCTCTGCATAAGCAACAGCTGGCCAGCTGTTAATTCATCACTCGCACTGCTGCTGGAACAGAAACTCTAGGCTGAAATCCATGATGCTGCTGGGGCCCTCACAGCAGACACAGCTGATGTGGAGTCCTGTTTGAGTGGGTTCCTTGCCAAATGGAGATGAGTATTCAGCTGTGTGGAGGCAGACCTCTGGGAAGACAACCAGTAACCTGGGATCTGCCTGGGGTTTCCTGCTCTTTCAAAAAGACATCTGTTCAGTCCTGAGTTTCTACAGATTTAGCCATGTATGGCTGACTGTTGGAAGCTACTGGAGGAATACAGGAGGCTGTCACACATGGCTGTGAAGACTGAGCTTTGTGAGACAACAGACAGCAGCACAATCCCACCTAGGCCTGGAAATTTCACACTGCCTGTTCTACCACACTGGCCTCGCTGGGTCCACGAGCCCTGAGGCAGTCTGTGGGGCATCCCAAGAGTGACCGTGGTTACCCAGGGCTGATCTCAATGGGAACAGCAGGTCACACAGGGCAGGCTGGGGGATGGTGGGAGAAACTGCTGGGAGGAAGGGGTGCAGGAAGCTTCCAGAGGAGACTGGAAAGCAAAGCAGGGGAAGGATGTGGGTTTACGTATGGTAACACTGGAGGAGGTGATGAGGCAGCGAGCATTAAGGTCAGTCACATCAAGGTAAAGAGAAGGGGTTGATGCATGTGGGTGAAATGGATTTGCTTTGGTGGGAGAAAAGGGAAGATGGGGTAGGAGGAATCTGCTTTGTCATCTGAATGTCACATACTCAGTTTGACACTAGAAATTTAGCCACAGATTTTCAGGATGTAGATGAAATAGCTCTACTGCAGATGAATTATCTCTAACTCCCTGATTGTAATGATTCAAGCACTTCCTTTCAAATTGCATTTTTCCTTCTTATGTGCTCTATATCCTATTCCCAGAAAGAATATTTATTATACAAGTCTTTAGTAGTTAAGAGTTACTTTTTCTAGCCAGCTATTTTTGTTCTGTTTTCCTTTTAGCATAAAGCTGGAACAATTAAAAATGAGTCAATCCACATTGTCCTTTTTTTTGCAACTTTTCCAGAAATGTTTGGTAGATCTTGCTACAGGAGGCAGAATGCAGGACTCACATCTGGTTGTGTCAGGGCATTTTGGTTTCTGTTAATACAGTTTCCACTGCCCACTATTGGTTAATACCAATGTCATCCCAGTATTTTCTTTGTAAGGAATCATGCAGCAGTTAAACAAACGTGTGTTTGGGAGGTGCTCTGATCCATCATCAAGCAAATGGGAAATCCTGTTTGTTTCCACTCAGGTGTCAGTATGTTTGATACTACCTGAAACTGGTAAAATGGTGGTAACAATTTACAGTTTGCAAATTTCCCTAGCAGTGTTTTTTATTTAATCGCTTTCATTATTTTCGAAGACTTGATTACATTCTAATTATTACTGTACATACTTACTCCAAATTTCCACTCACTAAGACCAGCAATATTTGTTAGTGTGGAAATGTCATCAGGTAATGTTAATATGCTAAAAAAGCCCAGCTCACCCCTTCCTCTTTGTTTTTTGTGTATCTCAGCTGACATTGTGTTCCAGTCTCTGATGAGTCATTGCATTTACCTTGTACTGATAGTTTTCACGTTTCATGCCTGAGCAGTGATTTCCTTGTTTTCTGATCAGAAAAAGCACAATTTTTTTCCTGTAGGTTATGCTGGATTTTTTTCAGATCAGAGAAACCCTCCTTTCCAAGTTATGATTGCAGTGGATATTGTGAAAATCGCATGCAGGTGTCTCTGGTCACTTTTGAAGATCTTGATGATCTTTTCCTAATAGCAGTCCAGGTCCCACGGGGATGTTGCTTTATAATACAGCTGAATATTATAAAGATATTCAGCATAAGCAGCATAAAATATAGGAATGAACTATGATGATATAAATGAGCATTTCAAATACCAGAGACTTCCAGCTATCCAGATTTGAATTCCCTTACCCTCCTTGTCATGGGTATAGGGTGGCACAGGGTGTTGCTGAGTGTCGATATGTGTCCTAGGAGTAGTACAACCCAGTATTTCAAGTTTAGCAGAGTATTTTTAGAAGCTACGGTTCACAGACAGGCCCATGATTTGTTCACTTCTGCAAGCAAATAAAGCAGCAGCTTTCACTTCCAGATAAAGGGCTCTGATAGTACCAGCTCCAGCTCTCCACCCTGCTCCTCAGCCAGCAGCCACCACTGTCACAGCAGAGGGAGTGGGAAGAGATGCTCTTCTGCATCTTCTCTGACCTCCTGCTCTGTTGCCTGCCTTGCCACCAGCGAAGGGATGATGGGTGTGATCTCACACCCTGCGTTTTCCTCTTCCAGGTGGTAAGCAGTTACCCCCACACCTCTTCTTAGTGATCCTGTCAGCAATTAGATAGTGACACCCCCTCGGCCTGTGTTTCAGCCTCAGGAGGAGCAGTGTGTTAGTGAGGGATGTTGTTTTCCTTACCTGCCGCTGCTACTTGTTTAAAAATATAAAAAATCCCACAACATCTTTTTATTTCTGAATTTTCTTGTCTTGGAGTTAGATTTCCAGAGGTAGATAAAGAGCAATTGAAACCTGCTGAGCCAGCGGAACTGGCACAAGACCAAGTATAACCCTGACATTTTGAAAGGCATTGTAAAAAGTGGGAAGCATTAACCTCAGATGATTTTTTGTGATGATAAAAGGATGAAAGTTGAACGTGTGTAAACTGACTCACTGTTTGGCAAGATGCTGCACTTCTGAAGTTAAACCAAAGTGTCGTGTTTGCCGTAGTTGAAGTAGTTAATATTTGCCAGATTAGCTCGGGGTATTTCGATGTACTGTGAAGATAAGAGTGGCACAGCCTGCAGCGTGCTTGCATGCATAGTGAGGCATACGCACATCTGAGTCTTTTTACGGAAATACACCGGCAGCACAGTTCCTGCAAAATCTTACGCTGCATTTTACCTTCTACAGATCATGTCGTAACAGTGCAGAAAGTGATTCATTTTAGACATAAAACCTAGTTATACTTCAAACTGTCTTATCATGTACCTGTTTCAATTTTACATACAGTAACTGGGTAAAACTTTAACAAGTATTTAGATGTATGAATTAACTCATGGGCTATGCCTGCTGTGGCAGCAGAATTATTTGTCAGCAGAATTTCTTTTCACAGCCTACTCTTATCAGAAGGCAGCTGCAATTACTAAGCTAAATCGGTATGTGAAACCATATGGTGTTTCGGAGCTGCTTGGTTACTGTGGAGGATAAATAGCTCCTGACCCTAAACAGGATCTTTTAAAGAAAAAAAAAGTGGTGTCCCTATGCCTTATAAGGCATGGGCAGGCTTACTCCAGTGCTGAAGAAGGGGCGGTAACACGTTCATGCTGCTGAGTTTTCTCCGGCAGCGGTCGCAGCCGACTGAAGAAATTGGGCTGAAATTGCGGGTGCTTCATCCCCGGCACTTAGCAGTGAAACTTGGTCAAGAGGAGAGGCAGCAGGTGGAGGTAAAAAAAACCGACACCACTTGATCATGGGAAAATCAGGTGAGCAAATGCCTTTGTGCAGTTGGCTGTCTATTCTTACAATGTCCGTGCCTGGTTTTGCGCTCGGGAAGCACTGCTAAAGCGTTAGTGGCTTTCCTCCAGGAAAACTGCTTTCATTTGTGCATGGTACAGCCTGGGAGGAGCTTTGTCGCTGACACAGAGTTAAATTAAAAAAGCAAAGAAAACGACCCTCACTCCCCAGCCTGCACAGTGCTGAGGTAGCTGTATTTTATATATGACTTACATTTTGTAACTTACAGTAGCTTTGCTTTGCTGTATGAAATAATTATAAGCTCTGTAGCTGTAAAATTCTCTTGCGTCTGACAAAACTTACCTGCCTTGCAGATAGGCAGCAGGATGCTTTGAGGGGAGGAAGCTTTTTAGCACCCTCCCGTTGGGAGGATTTAGATTCAAGATTTGGTTACCATTTAGCCAAGGGCAGCCTTGCTCAGCTCCTAAGTCTCTCCCCAGCTGTGCAGATATTTGTGAAGCCTCTCCCTGCTGCTGGCTGCATTGTTGGTCCTCTCCCCACAGCTGCTGGCTCTTGGCATGCCCTGCTCCATTGGTCTCAGATAAGGGAGGTTCCTCCAAAGCTGCCAAGGAGCTGGAGACCTTAAGAAGAGAGAGCTTGTGTCTGGGGCTTTGTCCATCTTCGTCCTGTTAGAGAGATGAACAAAAATCTGTGCTGATCGTCTGAAATGGCTGTGAAACTGCATGGTTCAGTTTTGTTCTTGTGCTTAGGACATTATTTCTGTGACAAATCAGAGCCTGGTGGCATATTGTCTGTCTGTCCTGTGTGTAAACAGCACATATGAGACATGCTCAGCAAAACTTGATCCACTCAAAACAATAGGTCTCTTCCAGAGAAACCTGAGGAAGATCTTTGTGCAGGTAACACTTTAGCAGGCATCAGAATGGGTGTGTTGAGTCTCTTTCCTTTCTCTTTTTTTCAAAGGTCAGCATCCTAGACAAGATCAGAGCTGCCTGCAAATGTGACTGTAAAGGGCTTGCTCGTATGGTGCTCAATACAGGCGAGGCATCATACAGCTGCCAGTGGGTGGTTTTGGCCCCGTGTCCTGGAAGCTGCATAGGTTTTCAAGTGGATCGGGATTTAGTAAATAAACTTACAAGTATTTAAGTAACTGTAGGTGCTCAGAAGTATCACATTCAGCACTTCCTTGCTAATAGCATAAAGCGTACAAACACCAGATAAGTCTAGCAGTTGTATGTTACATTAGCAGATCTAACTGGGCAAAAGCAGTAGAGATACTCCACTGTACACCTCCCAGTTCCAAAATTACTAAAATCTTGTCTTGTTTTAATATATGCACAGTCTCTGTTTGCAAATTACTAATACAGTTGTAAGGCAATTACTGGCTTTGGTATTTCCTGCACATTTATTACTGCACTTTGTTGGTTGTTCCAAGCTTAGGAGCAACTACAGACCAGAAACTGCCTTTGCCAAGGTTTGGGTATTGTTTGCATCCCAAAGTAGTTACACACATAGAGCTTGAGATCTAAGTACGTGTTAAAAACATTTTGTCACTTGTGTCATGCTTTTCAAAGCAATGGTAAGCTGGGTCCAGGTTACTGTCTTTGAGCTGTGTGCAGTATTTTTAGATGAATCATAAAACTGAGATCCTGTCCTGACAATCGGTTTATTGACTAAACCCCATCTGCCCTTTCCAGTGCACTGAAGTCTTTAAATTCCTGTCTGAGATCATTCAGTGTGGTTTTCCTTAGAAAGGGGGAGAGCAGCTATTTTACAGAATACCACTTCCTCTGTTTTTGTGTAAAATGCCTCATGTTCCTGCTGTAGTACTCTTGAGGACATGATGCTGGCAGGTTTCTTTATACTGGGATGTATGGAAATGTAACAGGTACGGATCTGTCAGACCTCCAAAGTGCTCGCTTCTCTCCTGGGCCAGAAAGACTGAGGTGGAGTTTACCAGCAGGTATAATTTTAAGGGTGCTCTAATTAACGCTTAGTGAGGCCACTATTTTTTAATAAATGTTTTCAGTTTCTTTAGCTTTTTATTTTCAGTAAATCTAACTTAATGCCTAAGTATCCCCATGCAAAGAAATCCTGCTGTCGACAACCTCAGTTCTTTGATAAAAGCTCCCTAATAGTGTGTTGTTACTAGCTGTTGTGTTATATCTGAAGCAGCATCCTTTTGAAGCATCAGAGCTAGAGACTTCGCACTGACTTTGCTTCACTGAATAGAACTGAGAGCTGGGAGACATCGGTACCTCTGACTCAGCTTTCTTCCTTGGAAGCTGCAGGCTGCTGAGACCGAATTCATACTGAAACTCCCTCATCAGGTTTAGAAAATCACCTCCCATGGCCACAACTCCTGCAAATACTTAAGCCAAACACGGGGACCCCCTCTGCCCTCCCCCTGGACAGCATTTGGGTTAGCGGGTGGTGCAGGCGGCCACCCCCCCCGCAGATCCTGCGGAGCTCGAACCGAAAAGCCTGGGGTGTTTTCTGCAGGAAATGAGGCGAGGGTGAGCTGGCTGCGCTTTGTTGCCCTGTTGCTAAGAGTGCTGTGTCGGCCGGGATGTGACCCCCCTGCATCTGTGCGTGGTCGGGGTCCTGCGGGCAGCCCTCGCCCCGGCAGGGCTATCCATGCGAGCAGCTGCGGGAGATGCTCGGGGGAGCAGCTGGCTGCCAGCTCCACTCCTCCGCCATGGAGCGCAGGGGGGGTTCTGCTGCAGGGTGGGAGTTTCCGAAAAGGCTGGATGGTGGCAGAAAACGACTGCTAAAAGTCTCATTTCTTCCGCTTCCCCTCTGGCCCTGCCTGGTGGAGGAAGGGAGCTCGCCCCATTCTCCCCCTAAAAACTAGACAGAGGTGACGGCAGCGGAATCACCCTGTTTTTTCTGGCTAGTGGGTGCAGACGCTATCAGACAAAGACAAGGATGGGCTCAGTAAATATTTGCCATCTTCTTACAGTGTTTTGTTTTCTTTTCTTTTTCTTCTATATTCTTTGTTTTTTTCCCTCTGCAAATGTGGGTGGGACTCCAGAGAAAGGGCTGGGAGTTACCCAGTGCGCTGCTTGGTGAGTCAGTACAAAAATAAGGGCCAAAATAGGGGTTTGAAAAAAAAGAGAGACAGGAACCAAACTTGGTGCAGTTTTCCATGCTGGTTTTAATCTTCCTTAGAAGCACATGCTGGTTTTTAACTCTTAAGATGCACCTTGGAGCACAGTAAAAAGGACTCTTGTATTTTCTGCGGAGCAAGCTGCATCTTCAGCTGATCCGAAGTGCAAACTTGTACTTGAGTGTCTTGGTAGGAGACGGACATAGCAGGTCGTAACAAAAGCAACCAGTTTGCTTTCTGAGCAATGCGATACTCACAAGCTGCCAAAATGGCAAAGCGTTTCATGCTGGCTGGTTCTGCAGGACCGGTGGGGATGGAGGAAATTAATTAGTCTAAACTGCTAGCGACCCAGCATTCGTGTTTGGTAACAGTGGGACATTTGCAGAACTTGGCAATACAAGTTACTGTTTCTCTTTACGCCAGAACTGAACTGGAGGTCTGGTGGGAAAGGGGCCTTTAAAAAATAAAGTTAATTCAAAGACCCCACACTTCTCCAGTTTTTGTGTGTAGAAGACACTGATCACTTGGTTCAAGCTCAATAAACGGCAAATGGACCTCTGGAGGTCATCTCGTCCAACTCTCCTGCTCAAGCAGGACCACCTAGAGCTGGTTTCCCAGGACCATGTCCAAATGGCTTTTGAATATCTCCAAGAATGGAGACTCCACAACCTCTCTGGGCAACCTATGCCAGTGCTTGGTCACCCTAACAATGAAAAAGTGTTTCCTGATGTTCACACTTTAATATACTTCTGCATAGTATAGACTTTAAAACTTCTATAGCTTCTACAGCTCCACTGTATGAGGATTTAGGACTGTGAGGAGTATATTCCCCTGAACTGCTCCCATGGCAGGTCACAGGAGGGGGTGTCCATGACACAATGTTGTAGGTGTGGCACTGACTTTCTGCAGAGATGCAAAGGGCTTCTCTTTGGAACTGCAATCCCTCGCACAGGCATGCAGGTACATTCCTTGCCTATACTGCAGTCTCTTTTTTTCTTTGGCTTCCAAGTGCTGGGCCTATGCATAAGCTGCAGAAGGAACATTGAAACAAAGAGGTTTAAAGATTTTGGGATTTAGGTGGAATTTTACCTTCCAGCAGGCAGTGTGGGGGGCATATGCCTATTTGAGCCTTTAATAAACATACTTTGAGCATTGCCCCAGCTAGCTTGGATGTCCTTGGCAGAAAAGCAAGGTGGAGGGGTATTGGCGCTAATGAGATGAAAGCTAGTTCAGGTATGGCTACCCCAAGGAATGGCAGAACAAAAATGATAGAGATCTAAAATGGCAGAGCATATCCCAGGAGAAGTGGGATAGCTCTTCAGCCTTTCTTCAGTAGTTCTTTGCAAAATTCTTTGCTTTGCAAAGACTTGGGTTAGCACCAGACAGCTAACAGTACTATGTAAAATGAACTTGGCACTGGGTACAGGGTACAAGGTTCTCTCTGTTGCTGCTCTTAGAAGGATGATATCCACAGAGCACAAGAATATGCAGCATCCTAAATATGAATAAGTGACCAGCAAAAGTTAGACATGCCAAAGAGACTTACAGAGGGCTTAAAAGACTTGTTGCTTGCTGAGGAGTATAGTATCATGCTGCTGTCATGCAAACATGGTTATAAGGTGGAATCACAGCCTAATGGCTGAAGCTCAGAAGTCATAGGGAAGTTCTGGTTTCTGATGTTGCTCATTAGTGAATACAATTACACCTTACTTTCTTCATAAATAACTATGATTAGAAACTCTAAGGAGATATGATGTTGGGGAGGGAGAAAGTGAAGCAGTCTTCTCCATTTCTTCTCTTTCTCCTCCTCCATAGTGTGGTCAGTTCTAACACACGGAGGTTGCTTAGAGCTTTGTATTTTGAAGTGTATGTGCCCTAGGAATTGTGTGGTGATTAGATTTAAGAATACAAGGCCTTAGTAACAAGAGAGTATCAATAGTCTATTTTAAAGGGCTAGCAGCTTACTTATTAGCTGTCTGCCAGGGTTGTGTGTGTGTATTGTGTGATTCCAATATTTAGTTGTCCTCCATGGCAGAATAGTAATAAAACCAACACATTTGATTATCTCTCATGCAAAGCCAGTGCTGACTTCTCTAGCTATGATAAGCAGTCAGTTCCAACCTGATGGAAGGTGACCACTCCAGGATCGTGACTACTTGTTGGCAGGCTTGTTGGTCTGATTGTTTGGAGGAGAGAGGGGCTGCAAGCAGAGGACTTCTCCCCCCCACCCTTGCCTCCAATGGAAGTGAGAACTTGGTTCTGTCAGTGCTCGACTGCTGATTAGTGTTGCTTTTTTTTTTTTTAATGTTTGTAGCACAGAAGGCTCTGCTGCCTTTCCCGTTTACCAGGTGTTCCTTTTTAATCAGGGCAGTCAATTGCCTAACAGTTTATAAAAGGCCTTAAGTGAGGAAGTAATCAACACTGTCTATTATAGCAAGAACAGGATTTGCAATCAAATAGTGACATGACTAATGTCATTGAAACATTATTACACCGGTGGCTTCATATTCTCAGGCAACATGCCTCAAATTGGGTATGGGGGAAAATGGTGTGTTACATCATACCGCACAGGTAATGCAGGGTTATTAAGCTGCCAGTTTGCTGTAGAGGAAACCCAGATAGTAAAATGAGTGAGGACTTTGTCCATCAGATTCAATTAACTCAGACATCTTACTGTTGTCCTGAAGCTCACCCCGGCGATAAGCGGGGGTATAAGAAAAGTTCAGGCAAAACTGAATGCTGAAAGACATCAGAGAATCTCTTTCCTGAAGAGGGATCTCTTGAGCTGAAGGGAAAGCTATTTTGAGCAGCCTGATAAACACAGGAACATTCCAGGAAACTACTCCCGTTCAAACTTATGTCTTATTATAACCCCCAATTCCTTTAATTCCCATAAGCAATATTTTATCTTCACAGAATCACAGAATCCAAGCATCAGCAATGTTGGAAAAGACCTTCAAGATCATTGAATCGAACCATCAACCCAGGACTGCCAAGTCCACCACTAAGCCATGTCCCCAAGGGCCTCATCTGTACGCTTTTTGATACCTGGAATGGTGATTCTACCACCTCCCTGGGAAGCCCATTCCAATGTCTGACCACCCTTTTGGTGAAGAAATTTTTCCTAACATCTGATCTAAACCTCCTCTGGTGCAGCTTGAGGCAGTTACCTCTTGTCCTATCACTTGTTACTTGGGAGAAGAGATAAGCCACCTCATCATTCCATCCTCCTTTCGGGGAGTTGTAGAGAGCAATAAGGTCTCCCCTGAGCCTCCTCTTCTCCAGACTAAACAACCCCAGCTCCCTCAGCTGCTCCTCATAAGACTTGTGCTCTAGACCCTTCATCAGCTTTGTTGCCCTTCTCTTCCAGGCCCTTCACCAGCTTTGTTGTCCTCTGGACCCACTTCAGCAACTCAATCTCTCTCTTGTAGTGTGGCTCAGAACTGAACACAGTACTCAAGGTGCAGCCTCACCAAGTACAGGGGGACAATCACTTCCCTAGTCCTGCTGGCCATACTATTCCTGATACAGGCCAGGATGCCATTTGCCTTCTTGGCCACCTGGGCACACTGCTGGCTCGTGTTCAGCCGGCTGTCTACCAGCACCCCCAGGTCCTTCTCTGCCAGGCAGCTTTCCAGCCACTCTTCCCGAAGCCTGGAGCGCTGCATGGGGTTGTTGTGGCCCGGGTGCAATTTTCTAATTTTTGGTAGGGTCATAGAATAATTCAGATTGGAAGGGAAATAGTGTACCAACAATTATGATATTTCCCATAAATGCCTATTGCACGGGATGGAGATGTTGCCCCTTTATTGAATTCTTGCTTCAAAGGTGTAAAAGACAACAAAGAAGCCACACCCAGAATATAATGCTTTCTGACTATAGTATCATTTTATCTTTCCTTCCCTCTGTGATTTCCTTTATTCTGTATGTTTCCAAGCAATCAGCCAGATTTTTTAGAGTACAGGGGATTTTAACACTGAAGGAAGTAAATTTTTATGGCTGGAAGTGACTCTCAAACTGGAGCATCAGATCTGTGCTCCCAAATGGCATATTTAAGAATAGAATTAAGGGCCAGTCTTTGAAGACGTTACTGTCCCAAATGGGAAGCAAGGTGCAGGCAAATACATGGAGAAAGACACATGGAATATTCACTCCCTGTGGCACTGCAGACCATCCTGGAGGGTTTGTGACTTCAAACCCAAGTGCTGAGTCAAAATGCAGTAGAGGCATAACTGTCCTCAACATTTCTCATATCAGTTAAATATATGTCACTTCTTCTTTGAAGGAACATTATTCTCAGAGTGGGAAAGATTCAGCTGGGGCTAATTTCCAGGGAATTGCATTTCAAGTGAGGATAGAGATTATTAATAAAGATTATTATTAATAAATATGTCAGATCTCTCAATGTCTAGATGAAAATGTGGTCATTAGAAGCTGGGATGTCTTTTACTCAAAAATTTTGTTTGTTTCCAATCTGGTAATACACATCAAGAAGTTTGTCGAAATAGAGACATCTTCAATTATCTGGGACAGTAATAAAGGACTTCTTGATGTAATTACTTTGCAGCTCCCTGAAACCTCTAATGAATTTTTTCACAAAGCTGTTGGGCTTATTAGAAGTTGTATTTGCTGCATTCTCATTCCACGCCCCATTGCTGCTATCAGAGCAGCGTAGAACAATTCTGCAAAGCCAAGGGAGACTGAAGGGATTTCAGTATTAAAGCAGAGCTGCACTCAGTGCTTAAGCAGTTACCTGGTTGCTTTTTTATGTGTTTTCTGTTCACTTTGCATTTGTGTCCTCTCTGTGTATTCAGGCTCTTAGCTTCTTTTTGCCTTATAACTAATGTTTCTCCCTGGGCTTTGGGCAGGAAAGAGTGTGGAAGTTACACGCAGTATCCTGGGTAGTATGAGTCACAGTGACAGGGTTGTTGGTATCAAGCTTTTGCATTTACCTCTTTCCAGAAGGGTGGGTCCTTTGAGGTGTATTTTGTAGCTTTCTTCAGATATGTTGCTCTAGCCACTATATGAGCACATTTCTAATTATTTATTTTGGGGGCAGAACTGAAAGATGAGGTCATTATCTTCACTTACCTGTAATGCACACATTGGGTGAAGAGTTGAGGCCTATGTCATGGTTCAGAGAGGGATTGAGACAAATATAATGGTACACTTCTGTGTGGGATTCTACATCAGGCCCAGTTCTTGTTGACTGCACTAATGTTAATTATCTGAAGGCTAAACAGAAAAAATTAGTGTGTATGGAAAGTACAAAATTGCCAGTGAAGTTTAATCCCTAAACAGTAGGACAGAGAACACTGAGAAAACAATGATACTTCTAGAAACTGATCCTATGCTCTTTCTTGAATCACTGGAGTGGATACTTAGTCATGAAAAAGTACGCCTTTTTTGCTAGTCAAGTGTATGCCTGGTGCAATGTTGGTGGTGTCCTGAGTGGTGACATAAGGACTGCACACAGCATTTCTGTTGTGTAGGTATTGGGTGGAGAGGTTTCATGTTTGGTTTTGTGAAATATTTTACTGTTACTCCTTCTGCACATCATCTTGCAGCTCTGCAAGACCAGTGGAGTAGGTCCAGTTGACGGCTGCAGAGATGATGCAGAGCAGCTAGTATTGTGGAAGACACATTCAGATAACTTGTTTCTGTTTTGATGTCCAAACTAATGGGAGAACAGAGCAGGAGACAGGGTTCAAAGAAGAGGCAGGAAGGATTCAGACATGAAGAGCTCTTCACTTGAGAAAGACTGAACAGATTGGCACTGTTCAGAGAGAGTAAGGGAATGGAGAAATAGAACACTCAGAAAAACAAATTGGATGAGAAAAGGCAACCTCGATGCCTCTGCTTACTTTTCCATGGTCACACAAAGTTGACCAATGAAACTGAAAGTCCAAACACATAACAACTGCAACATGTGTTCTGTACTGCATCATAGCCTGGAAATTCGTTGTCACGTGCTGTCATTATCTTAGCCTATGTTCCAGAAGGACCTGAAATAGAGGTAAATAACTGAATAATGAGAAGCAAGCAACTGTATCTAATACCTTTAGTTGTTTTACTTATTAAGCTGTGTAATGATTCATGACCAAACTTAACTTCCTGGCAGTAGGAAATAATTTTTCTAGCAGCTTAAGCAACCTACATTGAAGGGAAAAAAGTACGTCTTCAAAGCTGTTTGGGAAGCTGTTCCCATTTGGGTGGGAGCCTGAAAACTCCCATTAACTCTCACTTTTAATGCCTGGCTTCTCCGTTTATGGAACATTGGTAAAATGGAAAAACTTATCCTGTCTTCTGAAACAAATCTGAAATACATTTGGCAGTTGGGTGTCCCTCTCCACACATCAGCATGCATGGGAGAAGCCATGCAGAGGGAGGCAATGAGCACATGAACTTGAGTCATGGTAGATAAATGTTTCTATAGCAGCCACCTTTGAGGGAAGGGGAGGATGAAGGTTCTCTAGGGACAGCATAGCAGCGTCTGCCATGGCTAGAAGAAACTCAGTTTTGTCCATGTCTTGTTGGTGCTTGTAAGTCAAAATGTTAGTCCAGAGCTGGATTGTGCAATATTTCTGTTAATGGATGGACTGACAATCAATAAAGCCTGTATTTCAGTTGACATCTATTTATTTTTGGAATTTCGCTTTGTTGTTGTCATTAAGAGCAAATAATTTGAATAGCAACTTTCACACTTGCAGCTCAGATTGTTTATCTAATATTTAATGCTGAGCAGCTGAGATATTAAGTCTAGGTCATAACAGCCACAAGCTTTAAGATTGTCTTGTGCAGAAGAATGCAGCCAGGAGTATGTGATGCAGCTTCCAAAGCCATGCATTTCAACTTCTTTGATTCACAGGTTGTCTTAAAATTTCCCTGCTGGAAGCATGGACCCCGGCATCAGTGAAGTTAAGCGAACTGACTGTAGGCTTACTTTCCTGAGTAACCTGTGATAGACACCTTAGAAATAGGCCATGACCCTGCATGATGCAGCAGATGAGAGGTTTAGGATCTTGGCCTGATAGAATCAGTGAGCTGTGAGCAATGATAATAAGAGTGATGGGACAGGTTTGTTAGTAAAAGGGTGTGTGGGTGCTTAAACACCAGAGTGGAGGTGCCTGTTTTGTTCGATGATATGCAACTTGTGACACACAAAATTGAAGGAGGAAGGCGGTGGGCAGATCTCATCTCACTCAACAGTGTTCCTGTTGCTGTCACATGCCAACAATTTTATACTAAAAAAATAAAGCATGAAAGGATGTTGATGGAAAATATATGTCCACAATGACACTTTTGTCTGGAAAAGGGCAGCCCAACTTCTGACTGTGTTCAAAAGGTTTAAGGTACTCCATGAAACAGTAATGACTTTCTGTGTGCATTGGATATTGAGATTATCTTAGGCTGCTGTATTATCCTAATGCTGTTGGGTGAACTGGAGAGAACCCTGAGAACGGCTTAAAGCATGAGCGTGGGTTGGGTAATCACCTTAGGAAAGAATTATGAGAGCAGTATGTGCAAACTGACATCTCTACTGTGGGAAAAGGCATTGTTACAAATAACAGAATAGTGTACATGCTCAGAAAGGAGAGAATGATTGATGATAGTTGTTAGGATCAAGTATCTGAGAGGAAACTGAGAAAGCTAAGCTTAATAACAGGAAGCACTTTCTAGTCATGAGGTCTATTTGGGCTTCAAAAGTGTCTTACAAGGAAAATTATAGTAGTCATGCTAATTAGGATATTCAGAAATAAAGCTGATGAATCGTTATTAAATGTAGAAGCCTGTGTCATGGTAAAAGTGGAGTAAATACTCAAAGATGTCTTGGCCTGATCAGAAGCTTTGGCAATACAGAGAAAGTGAAAACTGTCTTTCTGTTTTGAAGATGCTATCCAAATGTCTCTAACTGGCCCAATACCCTGTTTCAGGTTTCAAATATCTCCTAAAGTAGCAAATTCCCCAGGGTTGTCAGTGCCAGGGAAGATTTTTTTTTTTTTCCTCTGAATCTTGGAAAAAAAAATAGCAAAGTCATAAAAGGAGTCCTCTGTCTTGTGCTGCTGAAAGTCCCAAATTCATCAGGGTACAAAGAGGAGCTTTTTTTAAAGCTTTGCAGTAACTTTGGAATTCAGATATTTACTGAATGCACTTTAGCACGGGAAGAGGGGGAGAATCATCCCCAGCAGTTATTTCTTTTTTTACTACTTTCTGGTTTTGAACAATTATTTGTCATGAGCCAAATAAAGGTGCATTTTGAGATTTCTATGAATTTGTACTATATAATAAATAAAAAGAATGGTGCATGTTTCATAGTATTTGCATAGTTCTACACATTTTAGTATCTCAAATTTCTTTATGTGAAGTCTTGACTAAGACAGAAGATTCTTGCATGCAGTGACAATAATTTGCATTTTTAGTGTGTCTCTTCAAGGGACCTATTTGTCGCTTACTTTGGGACTTCCTTGCAATGATGATGCAGTGTGCTGAAATCTTAAAATGAAAGTCAGTCAAACTAACTTTATATCACCTTGCCTTTGAGGAAAGCAATAAAGCTTACATTTTTCTTAAACCTTTAGCGAGCCTGTACCATCCCAATGAGAGTGTCCCTTAGAGTTAGTTTCTGGATGGAAAGCAGTAACGATTCATCTCATTGTACTACCAGGTGGTGTTCTTCTGTTCTTGAGTCCAGCCTGCACCAGTGCCTTAGCTGCAGGGTATGTCTTTTCTGTCTTCACTAATGTCTGTATTTGACAGACCTTTCCATTTTTTTTAATGTGATTTCAGCTTCCAAACAGTTTGCTGAAGAAGTCTTGAAAGCACACAATGACTACAGGAAGAAACATGGAGTCCCCCCATTAAAACTCTGCAAGAAGTTAAACAGAGGAGCCCAACAGTGAGTTCAGTCCTTTCTTTTCTCTAATGAGATTTGTGACACTTTTATCTGTCAGGTGTGGCTGTGCATACTGCAAAAAAATTGCCTTTTGACATGCTGATATTCAATGAAGACTTTACTGGGTGTAAAGAGAGGGACTCTACTCTTTCTGTCTCCCTGCCCAGCCCTTTTTGTTCCTTCTTTGTCCATCACATAGCACCAGCTGGTCACATGGACACTTCTGTGGTCACAACTGTATAAATCTTTCTTGCACCCTTTTCCAGATGTGGGCTGCATCTGCCTACACTGGTATGTCTCCTCTGCAGAGGGTAGTTGCCTAAAACGTGCTTCACCACCACCTCTGTCATAGGAAGGAGACTTAGGAGACATAGGAGACTATCCACAGCTGCTGAATTATTGAGAAAAGAACTTTTTATGGCAGGAAGTGATGACTGGTCTAAGATCAATGGAATCAGAAGAAAGTACTTTCAGATCAAATTGTCTATCTCTCTGCCCCAAAAGAAAAATCAGTATATGTTGTTCTCTGGAATGGCAGGAGGGACACATCTTACCTCTTCTGCAGTGCTGAAAACTGTGTCAGTCTAACATAGAGTGGATACATCTTCCTGCCGTCCGACTTAAGTCTTCCTTACAGAAATCTGAGTCCAACACTGCTTGTCCTCTTTGCTGTAGACACAACAACCAAATTATTTCCTTTCCTTTTACAGCAAACTTTTTCAAAGTAGATTTGAAAATCTTCATTTTTTTCAGGCTGATCCTCGCAGTACATAGAAGACACCCGAAGGAGTAAATGCTGATTAAACTATTCAGAAAATAAATGTCTTTCCATAATAGCTAAATAGTGGCCAGTTTGATCCCTGCAGACACGAGATCTCCCATTAGGCTTTCTACCATAACCATGCAGACTTCGCCATGCTGGCTGGCTGGGGGTCAGAGAGGCTGTAGCCTTTCCAGAACCTGATTTACTGTCCCAGCATGGTGCTGCGCTGTCACACAGATGCTCCAGCTCCTGCACTCCTCAACCAGGGATCTTTGCGAGATGTTGTGCTGCGCAACGCACCATGTACGTGGCATGTGGACATGCCCTCTGGCAGCAAGCAAAATCTGGTTCTGTCTTATTTTTTTCACGTTAATTTTTTTTCTGTGAAACCATGATACTAGATACAGTATTTCTAAGAGATGGAATGCCAGTGACTCACCCACATACCTTTGTAATCTGCTGGGGTTTTCCTTCTGCTCTTCAAAGGGTTGTTTTGTTTCTGTTTAACATGATGCCTGACAAGGAGGAAAAAATGTCATTGACTTGTCAATAACACTTGTGTCTCCAAAGTGCCACAGTTGGTTTGAACAAGTCAACTTGTACAAATAGTTCAGATTATTCTGTCAAATAGGCATTGTTCCACATTTATCTCTAAGTGTGCTATTGCACTTGCTGAGTATTTTTAGGTCCTTCTGGAATTTCTCACAGTCCTCTCTGGTCTCAGCTGACTTTCTCTGCTGTGATGAATAACAATAGGAAACCTTTGGTTGTGGTCTCTAACATTGTAAGAATTAAAAGGCACATGTTCAGAGACTGGTGAAACTGGTTAATAGCAAGAACCAGAAATGGTTTGATCTGAATAGAAGACATTAAATATAAGAAATCTCTTATTTATCAAGACAGATTTTGCATAATCTTAAATTCAAAGAAGAACTTTGCCTTTTCTTTACGTATAACCAATATCTTTGTTTGTATATGTTTGGTGTATCTCTGGGTACTTTTCCATGCTTCTCTATCGGTGTTGAAAATGATCTGTTTCCTACTATTTTCAATTGCGATAATCATGACAGGTTAGATGAACTATTGGATCCCTGCTTGAGCATGAAATGAGTCACCCACAGCAGGTGTCTGACTGTAATGAAGCATAGGGTGATGATCTCAGATGCAAATCTCATGCTTTCAACTGCCTGAGCTAGAGCGAATTAATCACCCTTTGTCTCAAATCCTCAAATCCTTGGCAACTTTGTCTGTACAGTGCAGTGTGTATTTTGTTCCAGTCCTGTCTCTTGCTTGGGATGCTGGAATTCTTGAAGTGAAAAAGTACAGGACTGTAGTGATATTGGGCATGATGGAGCATCTACAAATCCTGTACTTCAGGATCTAGCACAGAAAACTGGAAAGTTTTCAGAATTTCTAAATTAATGGAGGTAATTAAATACCTTTTTAATTTTTTTATATATATATATTATTTTTTTGTGTTGACAGCAGTAAGGTAGAAGGAAATGAGAACCTAATGGCTGAAGTACTAGCTTGGACCAAAATGTTCAGCTGGGCAAATTTCCTGACTGGCAGATGTCAGCAATTCATGATTCAGGAAAGAGTAGCAGGACAAAACAAATGTAGTCATCCTTCCACCATTATCTTCTCCTGGAAATTGCAGATTTCTCCTGGAAATTATGTTGTATCCTCATTTTTTGTTGCTGTTGTTTAATAACTCCAGAATATTACAGGCACACACTGTGAATTTGTCTAGCTCTTTTGAAACCCACATGCGCCTTGGTGTCTGCATCATCCTGTGGTAATGACTTCTCCTGCACAGTGCAGAGAAAGTGCTTTGTCTTAGTTGACTTTTAAGTCTATGACCTAATGATTTTGTGTGTTGCATCCTGTTTCTTGTGCCATGAGAATTAACATATAGTCTTTGCAATTTCACTGTCTCTGTACTGGATCCTCTCCAGTGTTGAATAAAGAGAATAATTGTTTTACACATGATGTTCTTCTTAACCCTATTGTCGTAAGACAATAAAATACATCCCACGCTCTCACACGTGTCAATTTCTATAGAAACAGTGCAGCTTATCCCTATGTTGGTATACACAGTTGTTGCCTCAGATTCTCTATGTGGTCCCCTTCTCCTCCAAACTGTTGCCTGGCACATTGCTCTTGTTTTGCATTTGGCTTTTTTTTTTTTCATTTGTAAATTTAGGTTTTTTTACACTTGCTTTGACTGAATCCTCAGTTTGGTCTTTTTTCCATCTCATAGAAAACATTTAAGTTACTCCTGTGAGGATCCTAGAAATGCCAGGAGGTTACACCTGTAGCAATTGCTGGAGGTACTTCCCTTTCCCCAGCAGCTGCAGCTAAGGATGCCCAGTGAATTTCCAAGTCCTAGGCAGAAGATGGTGAGGGGAGATCCCAGAATCACAGAATCATTTGAGCTGGAAGGGACCTTAAAAGTCATCTAGTCCAGCTCCCCTGCCGTGGGCAGGGAAATCCTCCACTAGACCAGGTTGCTCAGGACCCCATCCAGCCTGGTCTTGAACATCTCCAGGGACGGGGAATTCACCACCTCTCTGGGCAACCTGTTCCAGCGTTTTACCACCCTCATGATGAAAAACTTCCTCCTTACGTCTAACCTAAATCCACCCTCCAGTTTAAAACCATTACCCCTCGTCCTGTCACAACAGGCTCTGTTAAAAAGCCTGTTCCCATCTTTTTTATAGGCCCCCTTTAGGTATTGAAAGGTGGCAATGAGGCCACCTTGGAGCCTTCTCTTCTTCAGGCTGAACAATCTCAACTCTCTCAGCCTTTCCTCATAGGATGGGTGTTCCAGGCCTCTGATAATTTTTGTGGCCCTTCTTTGGACTCGTTCCAATAGGTCCATGTCCTCGCTGTGCTGAGGGCTCCAGAATTGGATGCAGGACTCCAGAACGAGCCTTACCAGGGCAGAGTAAGGGAGCAGAATCACTTCCCTCGACCTGCTAGTCACAGTTCTTTTGATGCAGCCCAGGATACGGTTGGCCTTCTGGGCTGTGAGAGCACATTGCCAGCTCATGTCCAGCCTTTCATCCACCAGTACTCCCAAGTCCTTCTCAGCAGAGCTTGATTTCAATCCCTTGATTCCCCAACCAATATTGATACCGAGGGTTGCCCCGTCTTAAGTGCAGAACCTTGCCCTTCTCCTTGTTGAA
This sequence comes from Aegotheles bennettii, assembly GCA_013398125.1. Classification (NCBI taxonomy): domain Eukaryota; kingdom Metazoa; phylum Chordata; class Aves; order Caprimulgiformes; family Aegothelidae; genus Aegotheles; species Aegotheles bennettii. Next base: position 104,779 of record VZRW01002149.1, read on the forward strand.
CCTCATGAGATTCCCCTGGGCCCACTTCTCAAGCTTGTCTAGATCCCTCTGGATGGAATTCCATCATTTGGGTGTGTCAACCACACCACTCAGCTTGTTGTCATCCGCAAACTTCCTGAGGATGCACTCGAGCCCACTGCCTATGTCATCAATGAAAAGATTGAACAATGCTGACCCCAGTACAGAGCACTGTGGGACACCACTTCTTACTGGTGCCCATCAAGTCATAGAGCCGTTGATCACCACTCTCTGGATCTGCCCTTCGACTTCTTCTAGGCCCTTCTCGGCAGTGACACAGATGCTCATGAAAGATAGGGAAAATGGCCCCTAGACCTTTCCTTTGCTCCTAGATCTGTATAATCTTAAAACATTCCTGTCTTCAGGACTTTGCAGCTGAGTAACTTGGCTTAAAACATTGTGTTCCAGCAAAATTCCTTGCTTGCATCTTCTCTTCCTCTCTGCTTGCTGTGGCTGTGGTCCATGACTCAATGTGTGGATTCCTTTGCTAGGTATGCAGAAGAACTGGCTACCACAAGGGTCCTCAAACACAGCTCCGAGTCTGCCAATGGAAAATGTGGAGAAAACCTAGCATGGGCATCCTATGACCAACCAGGTAAGCTTTCTTCTCTTACTGTCTCACAGACGCTGGATAAATGGCTTGTCTCACGTACTTTGGGCTCAGAGCATCTGGTTGCAAGAGTAGTGACTTTTCCTTTGCTTCAAAAATGCATCCACCACAGCCCAGCCCAGCACAGGCTTCATGGAGACAGGATGGTGGCTTTCTGTCACCTACATGTATTGAGAGCAAGGAGCACATGTGGCACAGAGGGGGTAAGGGACTGTGGTAGTGTGCTATGTCCCTTTGGAGGTAGGACTTGGCAGCTAGGCCGCTCCATATGTCCCAGCTGTGAAGCTGTCTTGAGTGCTACTTGTGTGTTTATAGGAGGAGAGAAGGAGGCCGTCAATGCCCTGTACTTTGCCTTTATTCTTAGTTTGTCCCAGCCAAAGAGAGGGCTGACCACAGTCCAGATGTGGTGAGGAAGGTGGGAAAATGGCCACTGCATGCTACACAGCAGTTCCTGTTTGTGGGGGCAAAACTGGGGGTGACAGACACCAAAGTGACGGAGGCTAATGTTGGGTACCTTCTCTCTTCTGCTCTGTCAGCACACAGGCATTGAGCCTTTTTCTATGCCTTCACTTTTGATGTCAAAAATCCTTCATATACTTTCTGATCCTAAATGTAACATGTAACTGGCAGCCTTTGGTTTGGATGCCCAAGGAGCTGAATCGCATCCAGGCTGACAGCAATATTCAGCAGGCTTTTCCCTCCTACCTCCTCCAGCAGGGCTCATGCCTGAGCCTGCTGAGACAGCAGGTGGGATGTATTAAAAGTGACCACTTGCTTGCTTTATTCCCATCTACCCCTGGAATTCTGTCTCAGGGAGACAGAAGCTCATTTCTGCAGGCTGTTTGAAGGATCCGGAAATTTTAGTGAGTGAGTTTTAGACCCAGGGACACTGCTTGGTTCCTCTGCAAGTGCCAACTCCAGTCCCTAATGGGTACTTTTTCATGCTGAAAAAGAAACCCAGGGTGGAAAAATACAATTTGATCTACTCATATTTGGCATTCTGTTCATTGCAAGAGTCTGAGGCAAGGGTTCAGAGCAGCATGGGAAAACACAGATGTATGGCAGAGTTTGCATAGAGGCTATGAGTCACTGACTGAGCTTACTTCTTCCTTCTTGTTTGTGTTAATGGCCTGTGCTCCTTCCACCGAGGTTAAAGTCACAGAGTTCCTATTTAGAGAGATGGAAACAAAACACAAATGTCTGTCTTTTTCTGGATGCCGTTTGTTGTCTTCAATGTACTGTTTCCATACATAACTTGCCAGATTTGAGCAATTTTGCTGCTGTTTTTTTATCCACAGGATTGAATGCCTTCCCGAGAAAATTAAGCTACATCCTCTTTTGTTCTGTAAAACACTTCTACATTTCCTATGTAGCAGGATCATTCAAAGTGCCAGAATGAGAAAACTAGTTCTTCAAAGAAAGTTATTCTCTCATCTGGGCTTAGTCTTCATCCTTGTGGAGCTAGTTCATTCTTCCTCTTTTCCTCATACAGCTCCCTTTGGATAGTTAATTTGTATCCTGCTCAATGAGGCTGAAATTTGTATTAAGGCAACCGTTCAAGGGCTTAACAAAGGCAGGCAGTGTCTTCCGGTTTCTTTCCCAGATAAAGCAAAACTCAGTAAAACTCCAGCATACTCTGTATTTTCGCTAAAAAAAAAGTGATGCTGTTGTTTATTTTGGCTCTTGCTGAGTTCTGTAATAATGCCAGAAGATGTATTTCTCATTTCAGAGAAGGTTTACACTTTGAGCTATAAGAGCCTTCTAGTTTGACCCCTCTCCTGGTGCAAGAATACCTGGAATTGTATTCAGGAGTTACATCGAGTATTAGAGTTACATAGCCTAAAGCTATGGCTGGAAAATATATTTATCCCTGTAATCCAAGAAATAGTTGTCAGCTGTTTCCTCCCTCCAGTCCTGCAGGAACTGCTCTGCAGCAGACTTCTCTTTGTCTGTGTTCAAATAAGTGAGCTGTCATCTGCTGCTAATGCGAGAGACTGCAGCCTGCCTTGGCAGCTGTAGTATGTCAGGCTTCTCAGGATGCCTCATTTCATTTCTCATGTGTCGGGAGGCTGAAGGCAAGCACTGGAAGACTAAATTCCGGTTGGGGTGGCTGGCGTAGTCATGAAGAATGTGCCATGTTGCCTGTGAAAACACTGCAGCTCATGAACTCGAGAGTTTATAGGAGAAATTCACTGGATGTTATCACCCAAATCTGTTATGGAAGAAACCTGGGTCTGCCTACAGATCAGGATGAGCAGCACAGACACCCTCTGCCTCACCCCTGGAGGGCCATGCTCTGATTGAGAGCCTACCTTGAAGCATCTCTTGCCGTCCAACACCAGGCCTATGCAGTACTGTTAAATAAAATAAAGACCCACATGAGTAATGCTGGAAGTAGAGGATTACTTCCTAAAACTGTCAGTATGACTTCAATCTAAGTAGATACTTCTTCCTGAGGCAAATTTAAATCTACTTCTACCTTTTTTCCCCTCAGGCTGGTGAAAGGAAGGTTGTGATAACAAAATGTAGAGAAACATTTGAAGAAGATTGTGAGCTTTGGGGTACCTAGTTTTAAGTAGATGCCATGGTGCTGCCCATCCTTGCACAGAAACATGTCCTGTGTGATTTTGTTAGCATGTTTTTAGCAACTGACTCAGTGGCATTACTTGAAGATCAAAGGATTCTTTAGTATGAGGAGAAATAGTAAAGCTGGTCCCAGAGAAAATTAAATGTTAGGGGGAGCTGAGTACAGTAGTAGGGCTGCCACAGCTTTGTGCCCCCAGTAGCGAGGCTGAGAGTGTATTCGCAGGCTTACACGCACAAACACGCATGTACATGTGTATGTATGCAGGTGGCCACACAGATCAGCACAGGCAGGTGCAGTCAGTATTCACATAAACAGCACCAGTGGCCTCCTTCTCCTCCCCTTCTTGGCTGCTCACGATGAAGTCNTTATAGCAAAAATCATCTATGTAATATAGATACTTCAGTAATGGAAGGAAAATTCCAGTGTGGATCTCTGCAGCAGCTGGGCTCAGACACTCAGTCTGCCCAAGTAGCTGCCCCTGTATCCCAGCCTCCCCAGCTGCTGGCACCTGGGCATACAAACCCCTGAGGCTGCATTTCCACTCCAGTTACTGGTACAGCACATCTTGCACACACAGCTCTCTGGCCATCGGCCAGGACTCTCCTTGTCCCTGTGGTGGCCACNTGCAGTCAGTATTCACATAAACAGCACCAGTGGCCTCCTTCTCCTCCCCTTCTTGGCTGCTCACGATGAAGTCTGTTATTGCAATATACATAGATAAAATAATATAATATATATATATAAAAATATATTTTTCCAGTAATGNTCATATATATATATAAACATGTATATTTTTATAGCAAAAATCATATATGTAATATAGATACTTCAGTAATGGAAGGAAAATTCCAGTGTGGATCTCTGCAGCAGCTGGGCTCAGACACTCAGTCTGCCCAAGTAGCTGCCCCTGTATCCCAGCCTCCCCAGCTGCTGGCACCTGGGCATACAAACCCCTGAGGCTGCATTTCCACTCCAGTTACTGGTACAGCACATCTTGCACACACAGCTCTCTGGCCATCGGCCAGGACTCTCCTTGTCCCTGTGGTGGCCACGTGCTTCTGTAGCAACTCCCCCCAGACCACTTCTCCTGCTTGCTAGCTACTCCAGCTTGCACTTTGCTAGTGCTGGCACACTTGTACCCACGCTTGCGCTCCAGTTGCTGGCACCACGGACACCCAGGTCCCTGGTCTGACATCAGTTGTTGGCACTCAGACCCCCCCCTACATCCACCCAGAATAGAGCTCCTCACCCGGGAGAATAGTTAGAAATGAAATTTAATAAGACAACAGGACAACTGATGAGATGCAGGGCATGGCCAGGCAAGAGCACTGACATCTGTTTACATGCAGCGGCTCCTTTTTATTTCTCTCTAGCCTTCAAAGAGTGGTATCAGCAGAACTTTACATCAGGACTGCTAGTCCTGTGTGTGGACTGACCTCATATGGTCAATCCTCTGATCCTATGAAAAGCAGCTTGAGGCACAGGCACTGTGGCCATGTTGCTAGCTCATAGCTTGGGCAAATAAAATCACTGCTGATTCTGGACCTAGCCTCGTGCAGAATTACACTTGGGTACTAATTCAAGGATAGTTTTACCAAGTTTTTGTGTGATGTAGCTTTGTCCAGAGTCATGGTGCTGATGAAACACATTAGAGGAAGATTCAGTCTGTTTCAAAATGAACCAAGCAGGTCATCAGTCGGCTGCCACTGGAAGGGTGGAGTCAAACTGTGTTTCCATAGAGAAAGTGTTGAAACTGTGAATGTGGTTTACAGCAATGCAAACAGGAAGGATATTTTAAAAAAATAGCAATCTAGTAATTGGTTCTTCAAGGGAAGCAACAGAAGAGAAGCTGCAGCGCTGACTGTAGGACACACCTGCATGCTTTTTGTAGAAGTAAACTTCAGTCATTTCTGCTATAATTGGAAATGAGGGGTAGGAGTGAGATTTCTTTTCTTTACTTCTGAGTGAAATGCATTTTGAGCAAGAACCAACCTCTGTTTTGGGGAGAGGCTTCTGGGGGAGTGGGAACGGTTTTCAATGCAACATTCAAATGCAAGGGAGCCAGACACTAAATATAACTGCGTCACTTATTCCGTAATAATTTGAAATGGAAATTCTGTTTTCAGTTCTTTGAACCAGCAAGTCTGAGCATGCAAGTTGATGCTATGGCAGGTAGGCTCAGTGCTCTGCCGACCCCTCTGCTGCTCTCTCTCAGGTCATTATTTGTAGGCCCTGGGAAGCCTCGGGGTCACTGGGCTCAAAACAGAATTTTCCCTCAGTCCCTAGTGTATCGGCTGTCACTTTCAGCACTGCTTTGTGTCTCACCACTGCATTGTTTACTGCTCCTCAAGGGGCAAAGAACCAGGAGAAAAGTATTTCAGAGGAAAGAGAGTATGTGTAATCACTAGGTACCTACCTGTGTTCTCACATGGTAGTAACTTCCACATAGGAATCCTCATTTCCTGCAGCATATGACAGATACAATTAATTTCCTTAATTTCTAGGACACTTTAACATGGTTTCAAGACAAAGTCAATCAAAAGTTGCCTAGTCCTTTGGTCACCTTCTCTTTTTCCAGGAACCAGCCAGTTTTTAATTTTCCAGTCTGTGATGCAAAGGCTCTTTTAGTTCAAGGAGGATGACAGCAATGCCATATAATGATAACCTGATCCTGCACATGAATAAATGGAGCACAGCAATCAGCTTCTAGGCTTCTACTGCCTGGCTGCAATAAGTTGCAAGCTTTCATCCCTGAAAGCTGGGAATTAACACATCATAGACTGTGCTACCCGACTATGCCAGTTGGCTTTCACCGTACAGGATTGAGGTAGTCTTACCTGATGCCATTGTCATCTCCCTTGAGTTAAGCGTTATGAAATTTCCATATTATGGTATCCTTTAAATTAAAAACCAAAAAATATGAAGATATACTGCATTTGTCAAAACTTCCTTGTGTCTTGCCACATTTCCATTATGGAGATTTCAAGTTCTTGTCACATGGAGTCTAGGTACACATCTTAGACCTACAGTGGACGCAGTCGGAACAACTTTCTCTTGAACTGCTCTTTATGCTATGTCACACTGATGTATTAAAGGAGGGAATGAAGTGTTGGTAGCAGTGGGAATGCAGTCCTACATCTGTAAAAGTACTACTTACATAGTACAGTCACTTAAGCACTTGTACAGACAAAATGCATGTGCTTCATAAGATCTGACATGTCTGCAGTCACGTTCTGTACTTCTGTTCCACCCAATTTGCCACAAACGTGTTTAAATCCTTTGTAGCTCTGAAGTTTAGAGGGGGACAGGATGATATGTTTGGGTTTGGATTTTTTTTGCTGCGTGCTTTTTCTTTTCCCCTTGAATTGCATAAAGATTGCTCTTTGCACATTTTTCAGTTTTCATTTTTACTTTAGTGTGAGTAACAAATGAACAGATATTTTATTTGCATTACAGACTTCAGCCGTAAACCAGGTCTACAGGGTTTGTTGTGTGGCACAGGGAGAGCAGGGAAAGAAGAAAGTGACAGAGGTTTTGCTGCATTTTTAGGTAGAAAATGTAAATTGACTCTACTAAGATAATCACGATTCCTAACAAGCAGTGTGGCATTGATAAGGTCATAGTACTTTCAGTTCACAAATCTCTCAAGAGATGGCATTCTCATTCAATATTTTCTTCCCAGTGACAGCTCTGACAGCCAGCTTGCCAGGGTAACAATGCCACCCTCTTAGCAGATTGAACTCATAAAGCAACTGAAGTTTCAAGGAATTAACAGCTCAGTGTCTTACTTCTTGAACAGTGCAAGTTTAAGACTTTTTGCTGCAAAATAGCAAAACATGAATCATTGCTGTTCTGGAGCCAACAGTCCACCAGGGACCAGTGTTCTTCATGACAGTAGGCTTAAGAGTGTTGGCAGCTTGCTATGAAATCAACTGGCCTTGCATTATAATTCCTGGAATGCTAAGCAGAAATTTCATTATTGATGTAGCTCAGGGAAAAATCCGCCCCCTTTTCCCCTGCAATGTTTGACACAAGAATTTCCTAACAACCAGTAATGGAAAAGAAGTAACATTTGACTTTTGAGTATATAACATCTGCAGTTCTGGGCTGAGCTCCCACCCTCTGTGCTGCCTGTTCCAACAAATACATTGCAGATTATCAGAATCTCCTCCTTTCTGTCAGGTTCCTAAACTGTTCAACAGAAGACAAGGAAGGATTATTTCTTTGTCAAACATCAATCTTGGAGACCTTGCTACATCACTGACCATAGTCATAGTCCTTAGACAGCTGTGGTCAGTGAAAGCCTTTGATGAATGTGCTGGACACAAGGACTTCCACATAGCACAGCAGCTCCTTGGCATGTGTATTTGAGATGTCTGACTGTAGTACCCCAAGTTCAAGTGCTTCAGAGTGGGCATCCACAATGGCTCAAGTGCTACATCTACAAATAAATGCACTCAGAAATTCAGAGTATTAAATGCTGATGAGAACATGGAAAACTAGAGGATATCAGAAGTGTGATTTTTCTTTGTTTTGCTTGGAGTTGTAAGGGGATACCTTCATACACCTGCACCCACAGGGAGAAGACCTCCCTGTAGGAAAGGTCCCTGTGCCCTTTTGCTCAGAAAATCTGGCAAGGCTCACTTAAGTCTTTTCAAACACATTCCAAGAGGGAGGAGCTGCTGAAAGCTGTATGTAGAAGCTTAATGACAGGAGCATTCATCCAAGGGGACGGAAATGTGTCTTCACTACCTTCCAGGCTGAAAGTCATGGAAGGTTGTGAGAATAAAAAAATGTAAACTCAATGTGTTAAACTGCCAGATGAGTTCTTTGAGGACTAAAGAAATTTCTGCCCCAACTCAGTTCAAATGCTGTGCCACACAGACCTCTCTTGTCCAAAGTTTTTTCTGACTTCAGCGTTGTAAGGTTTTAACCATTGGTGAGTGGTCCTGTTTCCTGATCTGTTGGTGATAGTACAGAGCTCTTCATCAGCTGTGTCCTACCAGATGAGCACCTTGCTGCAGAGATCTTCCCTGAACAGGATAAACCCTACCTTTCCTACAGCTGTTTTGTGGGTTGCCTGCCCAGGCTTTGAGCCAGGCTGTGCCAGCCACGCAGTCCCTGGCACTCCAGTGGAGCAACTGATGGGCCATGTTTTGCGTTGAGCAGGACTCAAGTCATTAATGGCATTGATGGCATGAGATGCTTAACGAAAAGCATTGGACTCAGTAACTGAGTAGCAACAGCTATTGCAAAACAATAAGTATTTGGTAAGTTACATGTACTACCGTGTTACCTACATTTCAAAACCTCTTTTCAATAAAAAGACTATTTCTTCATGTTTCTAGAAGTTCTTGCCAACTATTAACAGAAGATCTTGCTGGCCAGGCTGTAAGTGAGCTACATTTCTGTGTTTATGTCATGATTCCACAGCAGATTTCTTTTGTCTTTCAGGAAAGGATGTGGCTGACAGATGGTACAGTGAAATAAAAAATTACAGCTTTCAAAATCCAGGGTTTTCTTCTGGGACAGGTAAGTTCAGGCTGGGCATTGTTTCTTCAACAACACAGCTTTTATTTTAAGCAATTGGCTAGCCAGCTTGGTTTTGGTATTTTTCAAAAAACTACCTTTATTTCTTAGAAAAAAAAAAATCTTAGAAAAAAATATTAGAATTTACTCAAAGTTTTATGTTAGAAACTCACAAAAGGCTGAAAGGAAACTGAGAAATGAGGAAGTAAGCAAAATTTGTGGGGTTTTTAACACTGTATTTTTCCTCTGACTCTGAAGTTTTCAAAAGGCAACTTATTTTTAAGGGAAATTAATTTGTAGATAATACTAAATTGGAATCATATAGGTGTCTTACTAAATGTACTATGCTGTTGTTAACATTGACATGTGGTTTCTATCAAGTTATATCACTGCAATCACAGAGATAACTTCAGATATAATCTGGAGATCAGCCACAGGCCATTGACTGCATATTGACAACCCAGTGTTGACTGAACATAAGAATGTTGTTCCTTGAGTAATGGTGAAGCAAGAGATATACCCAAGCTTGTTTCAGATGAAGAAAAACATGTTATTACAACTAGGCAGACGAAGCCCCAAACCCAGTGTTATTTTGAGTAGTTGCACATGCAGACACATGGGGGAGTATGAGATGGTCAAGGCAATTGAATAATCATCACTGTCAGAACTGCTGTTCACACTGCAGGGAGTGAAGACCATGATTTTTATGTCTGATTTTATATCAGATGCTCATCAACTACTTCTTTCGTGATTCTCTTACTAGGTATTCTTTTTTGGATATAAGACATGGAAACGGGAATAGTGGTGTGGAACCAGATCAGATGAGGCATTTTCAAGACAAAATACTAGATGTAGTTTTCTTTATGTTGTCCTGTTAAGAGAAACAGTTTTGTATTGTTCTTTCTTCTCCCCCTGCCCTCATATGTTAAAGGGAACGTTGTAGGTTTAGTACCCAAGATGAATGCGTATGTTTATCTCTCTTTCTTCAGGTCACTTCACAGCAATGGTTTGGAAGAACACAAAAAAGATGGGAGTTGGAAAAGCATCTGCTAGTGATGGCTCAACATTTGTGGTGGCAAGATATGATCCAGCTGGAAATGTAGTAAATCCAGGCTATTATGAAGAAAATGTCCTTCCTCCAAGAAAATAACTGTTTTTCTATAAAAAGGTAGTCTTATTGCTTTATGACAAGTGAACCTGGATTTGGACTTAACAGTGTTTGAAATGAAGTACAACTCAATGAAATTTCCTGTTTGATACTGCTGTTCACTTCTCATTACAGAGGGAGCAATTACATGTTGCTTAAGTCGATCTGCACATTAGGTCCCTGTCGTTACTGAGGGGGCTTCAGTTTATGTGAGAATGAATTACATGCAGCATTTCTGAGGGGTAAAATTTGTAAGGTTTTTTTTTAAATAGTTTGCATGAACTCTGTGTCAGCATGTGAGTAAGCACATGTTGGATGTCTCTTTTTAAACAGACAAATTTATAGCTTTCTGTAAACTGAAGATAACCGGCTTGTAATTATATCACGTACTGCCAGTTTTTCAGTATTTTTTAATAACTGTAACTTCTTTGCTCTATCTATACCTCCTGCTGCTGTGGGGCTTACTCTCTGCAGATGGAACATATGCAAAACTTCCCGTATGAAAGGTACATGTGTAAAATGTAGTGGCATTCAGACCTGTATGTTTTTATTAAGAGGATCTCACAGAACACTAAAATGTTGCTGGCAAAATTGTATCCATCAAGCAAGCTATACCTAATGCATGGCTTGAAAACTACGAAAAATTTTTCAATCCTAGCGTTACGTTTTAGGTGCTAATATTTAAAATCTCTTTGAGATGAGTGTATTTCAAGTTGAACTCCCATTTTACAGTTTACAGTATGTACGTTGTCTTATAATCAAATAATTTGCTTCTGCCACAGAAAAGCAAGATACGGCCTTTCCTCTTAGACACTTACTTACGCACAAAGGAAATTTCTTTGATGGAGCATGTTGGATTTTATTTCTCAATAACTTATTTTTATTTCCTAGGGAATATCTTCTGCAAGTGTCATGCTAGACAGACAATAACATTCCCAAGTCATCTCGTCTCCTTTAATAATGTCACTGTAGGAAGTATTCACATGGTCATAATTAAGAGATGTTTACTCTTTGTTCATATCATTCAATAATAGTAAAATATTTCATGTATTAGATTGATGCCTTGAAAAAATTCAGATTGAATTTCCAGAAAAGCAAGCAAGCAGAATTCTGAGGACACTTTTTTCTCTTATGAAACATGGATTGGTCCATTTTGGTCAAGTTCATATGCTGTGCTTCAATTTGGGATTTTCTTTTCTTTGTAAATGTTTCTGTTACTTCTGCTGAGATTCTGTGTGCCAGAATTCGGTTCATGAAGAGTGCCATTACAGAAATACTTTTGTTTACACAGTTTTAATAAACTGCACTGTTACAGCTTGATTATATGTCACTGTGATGCTGTATGTTACAATCTTTTTTGCTGTAACCAGGAATTTAACACATATAATGAACATCTGAAAATTAAATATTTTTGAATATGAATTACTCAAGCCTTTGCTGTTACCTGAGTCTTTGTTGGGTAATCTTCAAGTTTTATTTCCAGGACATTAACATATGACGTTATTACTTTTGCAACATGGAGCTAAAAAAGCAGCAAGTATTCTAGTCCCGGAAAGAAAGATGAGACCTTCTAAGAAATGGGAAATCATACCCTTCACACAAAGATTGATCTAACTCTTGCATCCAGAGATGCTGACTGAAGAGGCGTATCTCTCTCTCTGCTGAACTCCTGCTTTGTGTCTCATTTCATTCCTGCTGCCCCCTCTCTTGGTTGACGTGTTCTGAGTAAAGAATACCCACTCCCACTCAGACGTGTGTGGTTCAGTAACTGCAGCCTCGGGGCCTTCCCCTCTTCAACTCTCAGCTGACAAATGCTGCATTGCTGCATTTCCAAAGAGGCTAATGTTTTATGTGCAGCACATTATCATTCCTGAGAATAAACAGGACTTTAAAAAAAAAAAAAGACTTGCTGCAACAGACATAAAGGTAAAAGCTGATGTTAGATACATTAATGGTATTAAAATACTCTGCTTTTCCTAGTGACACTGCAGCTACTGGCCCTGTAACTCCTTGAAAGACTGGTGTAAAACTGTGTATTCTACTTGAGGGAGTCAAATCAGAATTTCTCTCTGCTGCCACCTAGGTTTTATTTTAATGTCGTAAGGGCCTGGGAAGGTAGGTAAAGAGAGGACAAAACAAAACAAAACGTGTTGTTATCACTATTTAAAATGATAGTGGCAAGTGAACTTCCAGAGCTTTTTCAGATAGAGCATTTGGAGGGGGCATGACAGATCATCAGGCATGGAAGAAGCACAAAGCCACTGAACTAGACCCAATGCACACTTCATACACTCTGTAGAGCATCCATGTGGGTAAGTATGATGGTAACAATTAAAAATGCCCTGTCAGTTTAGTTCTTCATGACTCCTACAGACACCACAGCAGGAACACAGAACACGAGTTGCACTAGTCCTGGGCTTTCCTATATGATCAGCCCGAAGCAAGCAGCAAGCCAGAAAATAATTTGCTGCTTTAAGCTGCTAAAGAAGCCCTCTGTGAAATGTATTAAATGCTGCCAGTCAAGGAGGGTCTGAGAGTCTCCAGCAGTGCCTGGGTTTAGCCTTCCCTTTTCCCCTTTTTGGAGGCATGCTCTGTTGGTAGGTTCCCCTGCCACCCTCCTGGGAGGAGTGCCACCCCTGGGCACCCCCCCACTCCCCACCAGACAGCAAGTCTGGGTGCTGATCAACGCTCTCTCTGCTGCACTGTTCCCCCTATGCTTCATGGTTGCTCTGCTCCCTCACAGACAGCAGGGTCTTCTAGCTGAGTTTACCCTTGTATGACCCAGCAGCCGCTGTACATCTACCTAACAAGGTGCCTCTTCTGAGCTGGTTTACTTTCTTGAGCAGGGCTGTGAGGGTGCTCCACATCCTCTAAGTTTTATGTTGTTTCCTTTTGCTCAAAAGTTAATTCCTCTGGCTCTCCTGTCTAAAAGGATGCTGATCAAGACAGAATTGCAAGAATTTCGCCATCATGCAATGAAATGCCATTGGCTTTCAGTTATACCAGGTGAACTGTAAAGAGAGAACACAATAAAAACCGAGACGTGGATTGCATGGACAGCATGCAGACTAAAATCTGTGACTTTATTTGACAGCAACCTAGGAAAAGCTGTAAAGAGGTCTGTGGAGAGGAAAAGTACATGAAAGCAGGTCTGGGATGCAGAGCCTGCTAATCTGCAGTGTCCGGGGGCAGCCTGATTGGCCAAAGCTGTGATGAGAGGTCACCAAAATCCAGATGCGGGGTCATATCCTGAAAGGCTGTGAACTTTCAACACAAGTTCTCCCCTTATTCATCAGCTCTGGGATGCTCACTGATGTGTCAGGAGGGAAACCTAGATAGCTGTCCATTTTTTTGAGACAATCATGAAGTCCCCTTTGCCCTCAGCTGTCCCTGTAGGGGTGTAGTCTCCTCTTTCCTCCTCCCCTCCGTGCTCGGTTAGCAGGCCAGCTGCAGGGAGAGCTGGAGCACTTGGGAAGCTCGGTCTGTCATCCCACACCTGACAGGCCTGCTGCAAGGCCCAGGAATGCCTGATACATCCCAGGGGCAGGATATCACAGATTTGCAGTAATAAATCATAGCATCATGGAATGGGTTGGGTTGGGAGGGACCTTAAAGCCCATCCAGTTCCAACCCCCCTGCCATGGGCAGGGACACCTCCCACCAGACCAAGTTGCTCCAAGCCCCATCCAACCTGGCCTTGAACACTGCCAGGGAGGGGGCAGCCACAGCTCCTCTGGGCAACCTGTGCCAGTGTCTCACCACCCTCATATTAATGTATTTCTTCCTAATATCCAATCTAAATCTGCCCTCTTTCAGTTTGACACCATTCCCCCTTGTCCTATCACTCCATGCCCCTGTAAAAAGTCCCTCTCCAGCTTTCCTGTAGCCCCTTCAGGTACTGGAAGGCTGCTATGAGGTCTCCCCAGAGCCTTCTCTCCTCCAGACTGAACAACCACAACCAGGATACCGTTGGCTTTCTGGGCTACAAGAGCACATTTCCAGCTTGTGTTGAGCTTCTCATCACCCAACACCCCCAAGCCCTTCTCCTCCGGGCTGTTCTGAATCCATCCCCACCCAGCCTGTGTTCGTGCTTGGGATTACCCCGACCCCTGTGCAGGACCTTGCCCTTGCCGGGGCATGAACTGTGCTCTCTCTCCATTAAGGCAGGCACAGCTGTGAAGTATCATCAGCACAGAGGGTGCTGGGAAAGCAGTATAAATCCTGCGCTGCTGCTCCATGCCCGGAGGTGTGGCGAGATGCCGGTGAGGGCAGTGGTGTTGCCGTGCCCGGGGGTGCCTCTGACAGACTCCCCTCAGGGCCATCCCTCCACGGCTGCTTCACCCCGGACGCTTCGCCAGAGGCGTCATTTGTCTTTTTTGATGCCTGCCTGACAAACCCCTCGAAGGGACGGCCGCTCGCAGTGCCCACCCCCCTTTGGCTGGGACCCGGGCCTCGGGCAGGCTGCCC
>VZRW01002149.1:119143-168308 GCA_013398125.1 Aegotheles bennettii
CGCGCTTCCCGCCCGCTGCGGGCCCGCACCCCCCGCCTCCGCCTGCGGGGGGAACCCCCGGGTCCGCCGTGCCCCGGCAGCCGCACAGCCTCAGCTTTCGCTCTGAACGAAACCGTTCGTGTTCTTAATCCCACGGCTCGGGCACTGAGTGTGTTAAAAACAACCGCAGCGGCAGAGAGACGGGCGGGCCTGGGTGCTTTCGCTGCAGGGGTGTGACTGGAAATGGCACCTGGAGGGGGTTAGCCGAGCCCGTGGGGTGCAGAGCCAGGGGCAGGGATGGGAGCAGCGAGCGGGTTCATCTTCGGTCCCGTCCTGTTCCGGGGAGCCCGGCGTCTCTACCAAGAGTGGCCTCAAACGCCGCAGCTTCGGGGCTGCGGCTCTGTCCCTGCCTGCGCCCGAAGTCCTCTGGAAACGTGGGCTCCAGAAAACAAAGAAATAGCAAGGAGATTATGAGGTGAAAAGCTTGGATTTTATTAAAGTGTCCTGGTGGGTACAGCTCTCCATGGACTTTGTAGCACTGACTCAGTACTTGAACATCTCTGCTGGCCCAGGGCTGGAGAGAAGGTGCTGCCTACCTGTCAGTGTCCTGACCAGCGGGTATGGATGTGTCGGGAGTGGAAGAAGACAGAGGAGGAGGCCAGATGCGAGGTCCTGCACCTGGGTCAGGACAATCCCAAGCACCAGTACAGGCTGGGTGGAGAATGGATTGAGAACAGCCCTGAGGAGAAAGGCTTGGGGGTGCTGGTTGATGAGAAGCTCAACGTGAGCTGGCAATGTGTGCTTGCAGCCCAGAAAGCCGATGGTATCCTGGGCTGTACCAAAAGAAGTGTGACCAACAGGTTGAGGGAGGGGATTCTTCCCCTCTGCTCTTGTGAGACCCCACCTGGAGTAATGTGTCCGTCTCTGGAGTCCCCATCATAAGAAGGACATGGAGCTGTCAGAGCGAGTCCAGAGGAGGGCCACAAAGATGATCAGAGGGCTGGAACACATCTCCTATGAAAACAGGCTGAGAGAGTTGGGGTTGTTCAGCCTAGAGAAGAGAAGGCTCTGGGGAGACCTCATAGCAGCTTTCCAGTACCTGAAGGGGCTACAGGAAAGCTGGAGAGGGACTTTTTACAAGGGCATGGAGTGATAGGATGAGGCGGAATGGTGTCAAACTAAAGGGAGGTAGATTTAGACTAGATATTAGAAGTTCTTTCCTGTGGGGGTGGTGAGACACTGGCACAGGTTGCCCAGAGGAGCTGTGGCTGCCCCCTCCCTGGCAGTGTTCAAGGCCAGGTTGGATGGGGCTGTGAGCACCCTGGTCTGGTGGGAGGTGTCCCTGCCCATGGCAGGGGAGTTGGAACTGGATGGTCTTTAAGGTCCCTCCCAACCCAACCCATTCCATGATGCTATGATTTTGTGTGGCCACAGCTCCAGGGGGAATTGGGGCTGGAAGGTTGCTTCAGAGCAACTTGGATGTGTATCTGGATCTGTAGCATTTACTCCCATCTGAGAGGAAGCAATGTCCTGCCTGGCTACACAGGGGATGTAGATGGCTTCCCCTCTCCTTCTGCCTCCACTTTTCTTCATTCCCCTCCATTTACTTAGGCTTTCTGCAAAGTAGAGACAAAATCCCCTGAAGTAGTGAGTTGGCTATTAGTGGGGTATTGCCAAGAAGGGGTTCATGTGCCGCATGACTGTGGGAAATCACTGTGTGCAGCTGTCTATCCCACGTTTCTTCCAAGAAACAAATGGCTCACAGTGCCTTGCATTCTTTGTGCGCAGGCTGTCCCCTCTTAGAAGTGCCAACACAACAGCTATGCCTATTTAAGAAGTATGGGAGGGTATTTTCCTCCTGTCCTTCCATCACAGGTACATTACCAAATGCCTCCCTCCAGACAGTTACCATGTGGAAAATGTGCTTTTACTGAATGCTGCCAATGTTGCAGCATCTACACTAGAAAGTACAGAGAAAGCTTTACATGAATTGTTTCTCCAACAAGCAGGCTATTTCTCTCCTATATTTGATAATTAGTGATATATCATGTCCCTTTTGGCTGCTTGCCCACTTCCCTTGGCAAGTGCAGAGCTTTCATATAAAGCTCAAAGACTCTTATTCAATTATTTTGGTTTGTCCTCTCTCTCCCTTTCTTGGTTGGGAATTGCTAGTGAACACAGTGCCCCCAGGCTGTAATTTCCTGTTGCATATTTTCTGAAACCATGTGAGGGATTGTTCTTGATGAGCTTTCCAGGACCCTGCTGCAATTGAGCTTGTCTCATTACCAGGCAGATATAGCCTTCAGCTTCTTGCCATCCTTTTTCTCTTGCAGTTCAGGAGTGTTTTGTTTTACCCTTCTGGGATTTGAATGCTAATATGGGTCATGGAGAGTCTGAAGGTAGGTGGCACAAGTTCATCTGAGCTAGCACAGAAGAGAGGGAAGGAGGAGAGGACTGAGCACTATGGATGCTTCATAAAGGCTTTATGTGGTGCTCATACCCTAGTCCAGGGCCTGCCAAGTGATGGTCTAGAAGGCAGTGATAACTCTTTATGAGTGGGTGCCACCCTTACGTTACTCAGTAAGAAGTTGATTTGGTAGACAGAAATTATTGAGAAATTCCTAAGGTTGAAGGTGGGCGGTGGCCCAAAGAATGCAGGAGGATTGAAAAAAAAAGTCAGCAAACCTGCAAAGGATCATTCTGTGCATGTCTGGCTCATGCAATGGAGCAAACTGAGGAGATTGCCAAGCTGCACCTGACCTGAGTCGTGGACTCTTAACTTAGGGTCAGAAAGAGCGTTCAGTAACATAGAGTCGATTTGGGCAGGCCTGTGTGTCAATATGCCCTGTGTGACCTGTATGTCAACACCGCTTCAGGGAGCACAATCGTGGGTCCTGGACTCTGCCTTATGCCTGAACGAAGCAGCGTTCACTGCAGAGCTCGCAGGTCTGTTTCTGTGAGCTGCTCTTTCAGAGAGCTCAGCTGCTTATTCTCTCACCCTCCTGGATGCGGTGCTTCAGATGTTTGAGGGGGTCGTGCTCTAGCCTGTAGAAGCCCCACTACTAAGAGTCAGGCTGATGGTGATGTTTTTCTCCTGCGGACTAGGTTAGAAAAAGGCAATTCATGGCTGTGTTTGTGGAGCTGGGTGGCTATCTGAAGGCTGGCAGTGAGATCCCTGCCCAGGTTTCATGTGGTGTAAATGGCCTGGAGTGGTCTACAAGAGCTCTGAAATCCCCTCTTCTGAGTGCTGAGAGATCCACCCCCACCCCACCCCCCAAAACAGCAATAGGTGCTGTGCACCATCAGGGTCTGTGGTCAGTCGGGATAAGAAGAACATTGTCATGAATTCCCACAAGCACCATGGTCTCCTGGATGCTCTGAGGGAGGCCATGGTATTCAGAGCTTTGAGAGATCAGAGGCAGCTCGAAAGCTCATCATTCTTTTCTTCAGCCCCTGGACTGCAAGCTTTGTGCTGTCGCAAGGCACAGCTTAATACTGCTGTGCCTCTATGAGCTAAAATGGTCTGTTCACAGGCACACTGCCTTTCACACAGCATCTCTGTCCCTCTCCTCTTTCAAATAATAGGATTAATGAGCAGATTAATTGTGTTTATGTATAAAATCTCCCAAGCATTTATCAAGGATATGTCCAAAGGCTTTACGAAAAGAAGAAAAAAAAAATTATTGCCTCTGTCTTGCAAAGTTCTATAAAACTGAATACAAGAAAAACTCTGATTGTTTCTGCCTCGCTGTAACTTGTGTTTCAATATGTCACTGTACTCTGTGAAATGTATTATAAATGTTAGTAATTGTTTCTCTATGCCCATCACAATAGCTGAAGAGTTAAAATTGCTCATGATCTTTACAACAGCCTAGCTATTTTTCAGCTGCTCACTGGGGCCATTAATCAACATACCCAAGACTGCTTGAGCAACATTTACTAGTAATTAACCTGTGATTATGGGGATATTTTTTCCCTAATACGTTTCTATTCTATTCTGCATGTCAAATAAAAGATGTGTCCTAACACTGCTTTTGCTAATTGGAAAGGCTAGAAAACAGAAGTTCTCAGACCTACATGGACCAACTTGGTATAAGAAAAGAGGGCACCCAATATGCTGGAAATCAATTACATTAAATCCTTTCCCATGCTGAACATTAACTGAGCTCTTCCTTTCCACTTGCCCGTCCTAACATTTAGATGATAGAAGAGACATTTGAGGTGTATTGCAGTTGGTTAATGCTTATTTTTAAAGACTTATTGAAGGACTCCCTTGGGAAGAAAAGGTAAATGTGTATGTGTTCTCCTAACCTTTACAGTACCCCAGTCTGTTCTTGTTCCTCAAGCAGTGAATAGTTGTATCACCTCTATTTTCACTAGCAAGATGCAGGACTGAAATATTTCTAATGTTACTTCAGTTAAAGTTACATCTGAGGTAATCTTCACCTGATATTTTCTACTGTCTACAAAGTGTATCTGACTGGTAAATGTTATTGTGTGGTTTGATAGAGCTTCTTTACATTACAGAAGAAATGAAAGAGGGATGTTTGTGAGAAATTGAAGAGACGGTTTGCCTCCAAAACTATTGCAGGGGACTTTTCTGGTTTGTAGGACTTGGCAAGATAGCAAATTGTAAATGCCAAAGGGAATGAACATACACTGCAAGCAGCGTCTGTGCAGTTATCCCAGGTATGTTGACATGACTGCACAAGACTGGTATCTCCCATCCCAGCATCCACTGGCAGTTCTATATGGAGATGCTCTAGAAGCTTTAATGTTGCCTAAAGCCAGAGGAGTGCCAAGTCCTATAACTGTGATCAGAAGCAGCTTAGATAAAGTAGGACGCACACCAATGGCCAGTTTGCATGAGCACGCCTGCTGCTATTAGCCTGAGTGAAAGGGCTGAGGCTGGTGCAATGAAAAGAGACTTGTCTATGGGGAAAGGAGCTGTTTTCATGTGTACATCCTTCTGCTGCCTCTTTCAGGAGTGCAGGAGGAAGTAGTGCAGTCCTCTAGTATGGCTAGTAGTAGCTTCGGCTCCTAAAGCAGAAGAAATTGATTCCCTGCCATGTATTACAGCCTGTTTGCATCACTAATTTCTACTTTTTCTATATTGAAGATACAAATATAGTAATAGATTATCACTAAAGCATCATCAGCAGAATGATTTTCTCTTCTTATGAACCCAAAGTTTCATGCTTGATGTCCATTTTCATTCACCCCAGACCCTGCAGGAATGTCTTTGTGCTCTGTCTCAGGTTAGACTGAAACTTGGCATTGCGGGTTTTTGCAGCACTTATCATCCAGGCATGCAATTCTAATAGGCAGGACTGTAAGAGAAGCCTAAATATAGTGATCATCTTGGCCCTCAATTATGTCATAGGCAATGCCAGTTTCTAGCCCACATAGCTGTGGGGGAACGAAACTTCAACATGTGACAGAAAAGCAAACACAAAAAGATGTCTCCAAACACACTTCACACAACTCTCTTGCTTTCTTTCGGAGTATGACTCATGAGTTTTAAGTGATTAGTAGAGCCTCGTCTACATTAAACCCCCACTCAGAATAGTCCTGTTACCTCTGATGGGACAGGAGGATGTCACTTTCTTGCACGTGGTGGCCCTTCTCTCTAGACTGGAGTGAAAAAGCAAGCAAAAAATGGGCAGGCCCCATGCGTTGCAAAGGGGCAGTTCAGTTCCCCTCTTCCATGTGCTGAGCTCATTTAATGTCTCTAATTCTGGTGAGTGTGGTCCTCAAAAGCATTTGTAACACGGCTGGAGATTTTGAGCTGAGGGGCAGACCTTTCTGAGAGAGCACCACAAGGCGAGTTACAGAAACAGAAGCTGACACAAGGTCTGTGTGTAATGCAACCTAATTAAAATTAAGAATGGTTGGAAATGTGCTCGGTTATATTCTGCAGGCAATGAAAGGCTTTTTTCCTAAAAATGCTATCTTGATGATTTGCCCCATTTATATTCTTGTCTTTTCATTTATTAGTTACCTAAACCTTATAAAGCTGAGCTTTCTCCATCCTCATGAGGCAGGTATGTATACAAATGGCAGATACTGATGAAATGTTTACTGAAAAGATTAGCTTGTCAATGAGGCAAAGGATGGATATTGATCCCCCTTCTATGTTTGTCAACCTGTAACCTGTTTAAGAAATGGCCCACAGCAATGAAATCCAATCAAGCACTCTCTGCAGCTCCAGTTTTCTTGTAATATAGGGAGGGGATTCAATCACAATAAAGGAAATGAACCACTTATCATATAAATGAGGGTAAGGCAATTAACAGGTTACAGGTTCCAAGTGAGGAGAGTTCTGACTGCAATAAGGATTAAAAGACTGATATTCTGTACACCTGAGCTTTTCTGTGCTCTTTCTATGGGGAGAGGTTGTTATGTGGCAAAATACATTGCAATGCTGAGTTAACAGGGTCAACGGAACAGAGGGCAGTATGTGTCTCCCCTAACTAATCCCCTGATTGATAACTTTGTAATAGAAATGTGCTCAAAGAGATGGCCAAAATAATTTTCTAAGTAATTAACACCACTTGTCAGTCCCCAGGGCTGCCTGAAAAGCAATTTTTTAGTTTTATGAGAGATGTGAGAGATTGTAGAATTTTTATTTCTTTCAATATCAGAAGAAAATTAAGCCTTCTCTAATATGATCTTCTTACACTCGCTTCTTCCCAGTAGTATAAATGTCAGGTCCAAGTTGTGTTTAAGACAAGTGCTGCAACTGCCACGCTGTAGATGCAGTCTTCAATTGCTTGTCTTGAAACAGTTTTTATGTGGATGAAGAAGTAAGAGGGCAGCTGGAGTTACAGCTGGCTGATGTAGACCCTTTCTTCTCTCGAGCAGGTGGATACCCATGTGCAACATCCAATTTGTAGGTTCAGATCTCTGCCCTAAAACAGAGAAAACAGCAGCTGATATTGAAGCATTTACCACCTGAGATGAGTGATCTGCCTATTTGCATTATTAGGTATGGGTTTCCTTCTCCAGAAATACAATCCTGGACCCTGGTGGGATAATAGGAAATCAAGTAATTTTTCCATTAAATGTTTGGGTCTTGGTACTTGTGGTGGATTGTCCTTGGCTGGCTGCCAGGTGTCCACCAAGCAGCTCTAGCACTCACCCTCCTCAGCAGGACAGGGGAAGAAAATAGGATGAAAAGCTCATGGGTCAAGGTAAGGACAGGGAGATCACTCACCAATTACTGTCTTCGGAAAAAAGGACTTGACTTGAGGAAATTAATTTATTGCCAATTAGTAACAGAGAAGGATAGTGAGAAGTAAAAACAAAACTCTTTCCTCCCCACGCTGTTCCCCTTCTCCAGCCAGGGTCCTTCCCCTCCAGTCCATCTCATGGGTCACAGTCCTGCAGGCACAGACTGCTCCAGCATGGATCCCCCATGGGGCCACAAGTCCTGCCAGAAAGCCGGCTCCTGCATGGCCTCCTCCCCACAGGCCGCAGCTCCTGCCAGGAGCCTGCTCCAGGATGGACTGTGCAGCTCCCTTCAGGGCATATCCACCTGCTCTGGTATGGGGTCATCCATGGGCTGCAGGTGGATATCTGCTCCACTGTGGACCTCCATGGGCTGCAGGGGGACAGCCTGTCTCACCATGGTCTTCACCACAGGCTGCAGGGGAATCTCTGCTCCAGCACCTGGAACATCTCCTCCCCTCCTTCTTCACTGACCTTGTGTCTGCAGGATTGTTTCTCTCACATATTCTCATTCCTCTCTCACAGCTGCTGTGCAGCATTTTTTACCCTTTCTTAAATTGTTATTACAGAAGCACCACCAGCGTGGTGATGATGGGCTGATGGGCTCAGCTTTGGCCAGTGTTGGGTCCATCTTGGAGCCACTGGAAGTGGCTCTGTCCCACATGGGTGTAGGTCCTGGTGTCTTCGCACAGAAGCCACCCTGCAGCTCCCCTGCTACCAGCACCTTGCCGTGTAAACCCAATACAGTACTTCAGTGTTTTCCAGCTAAAAAATTCTGTCACTGAAAGCATCTGATCAGTGCTTGACCTAGGGAAGGGAATTTTCTTTTTAATTTTACAACTCCAGTGCTGTTTTTTTTTCATTTTCTAAATATTATTCTACCTAATGGATGCCTTTATTGCTTCAGATGTGCATTGAAATAGACTTCATTAGATACGCAGCCTTTAGAGTGGGGATCATTGGAAGATTATGCATGACAGTCAGTAAAAAGTGAGAATTCAGTGAGCTCATCAGCTTGGGGTACACGAGGACATGCCCAACCCTCAACCCCTGCTCCCACTGTGAGGTAGACCACCAGTGAACGTGGCAGCCTGTCCTGTCTCATGTGCCTGACACGAGTCTCTAAGTTCAACCCAACAGTCTGCACCCATGTTGACCCAAACTGTGACCCTTTTATGATGGTGATTTCTGTGCTCAGCTGAGCACTCAAGAACCAAACAAACATGGATGCTCTTCTCTCCTCTCATCTGAAGGTGCAGAGAGACCACAGCTGATCTAAAAGTCTTTCTGAAAACATGGGTTGCGTTGACCTGTGCAGGTGATCCCTGGCCGGGGAGCAGAACATGCTCGTGTGGAGGGTCCAGTGGTTTACCTTGCTCAGGTAAATTGTGTTTTAAATGTTAGGAGCTGTTGTAGGTGTACAGGTACTGTGCCTTTCAGCCACATCCACCCTTCCAGTGATAGCTACTGCCACGTTTACCATCTTCCAGGTCCAACCTCAACCATCTCTTTCTAGTGGAGTTAAGAGTCCTGGAATGTTGTCTCTTCTTTCAATGCAATTAAAAGCAAAATAGTAATTAAATTATTAAAATGAGTAAAAGAAGTGACTGGAACTATTTCTCATGATCTTGAAACTTCAGTCTTGTGACTCGGACTGACTCAAGCAACAGGAATGGGATCCAAATTAAAAGTGAATTTGAGAAGTTTGAAATAAAGGAAGGGGCTACATCTTTCATATGCAATAATGCTAAATCTTTCATAAGCAATACAATTAATGTGATAGAAAATGCTGAAATAAAGCTGTGACATGGTGGTTCATCTTCCAGAAACCCTAAGTGCAGTAACTATGCACAAAAATTAGTATAGACATCGAAATACCCAGGACAGTGTCAAATCCTTGAAGGGTGTTATGACATCATCTTGCTATGCAGCTGCCTTGCTGGTACCAGTACCATCTGGTCCAGTGTTCCCAGTTGGAGATGCCTGCCACTCATTTGTAGGAGAGCAGAGAATCCTACGGCTGGTTCCTTCTCTTGTCCCGATACCACATCCCCCAGAGACTTACTCTCTGATTTGTTAATGATTAAGAACTAACTACAGAAGGGCACGTATCAAGTATGGACATATTATATTGTGTCAGAATTGAGGAGGAAGCCTCAGGCTTGTGTCCCCTGTGCCTGTCTCCAGTATTAATCTTCTCAGTACATGAAACATTTTTCACCAATACATAACCTCACTTATTACTTTCTGCCATTAAGTGCAGCAAATACTCAGACACTCTTCTGGAACATTTCCAAATGAAATCTCAGAGTCATTACATTAACCTTTTCCATTATAGAGCAGAAGGAAATTAGCTATTGGCACACGCAGAAATACATAGAAAGTGGTACGGTATTTCACATAATTGTATTTTTATGCTTTTCAACAATGCAAAGAGTTAAACTAAAATGCTAAAAATCCTGCATGCTTCATTAAAAACTCTCTATTTCTCCATTTTCAGCAAAATAAGCCATCAGTGTTAGATTCTATAATTGACACCATTGCTTAGGGAACAAACCTATGAATCTTATTAGAGACAAATTCATTACTTTAAGTCCACCCTTAGGATGCAGAGCTCATAAAAGAAATCTCTGGAGGGTTCAGCTTAGGGGATGAGATGATTTCAGGCTGCAAATCTACAGATTTGCTGTAATTAACCTGAACTAATTATTGTCAGGCGATGGGTCAGACATCCTGGATAAAAGCCCCTGACTGGTTTTGTGGTCTACTGGGTTTTCAGTAAGAGAGCTTCTTGTTAAACAAAGAAAAAGTACTGAAAGCACATCCCTATATATTCTTAAAGTAAAATAAATCTTTCCACTGGGAGGGTATAGCAGAGTCTATTTTAAATGCACAGTCAATAGGCATGACTGAAATATATTAATGATGAATACTTCTGCTATCTAGCTCACTTCAGGTAACGATCAGCAGCAATGGTCTAAAACATCTCCTGGACAGGCTAAACTGGTCACCATATGTAGTGAACAACTGCTTGCCTGCTTTTGCAAATGTCGTGAGGAGGGATCCATTTAGACACTTCTTTATGCATTGCAGAAACACTAGTCCTTGTGTTATACTGCGTTAATTATGGTCCTGCAGTAGATGCTGTCCTGTCACTAGTCTTTTACTGCTTACAACGGATAAGACAGTTGCATGGGTGCACCTGCAGAAGACTCTGTGGCTCACATAGGGAAGAAGGAGTAAGCCAGCTTCTACAAGATGCTGTACTCCTCTAACACAGCTTACACAAATTCCATCATCACAGGTTCAAAGAGCAGTGGCCTTTTGCCACTAGTGGAAGAACAGGTTAGCTTTGAGGTTTTGCACACAGATTTTTGTATGTGTTTAGGTTTCCAAACTCTGTTGAAATCAGTGGCAATGGCATGCATGACAACATTTCACGATACCTCCATCCATTGAGGTTTTCAGGACTCAGCTGGACAAAGTTGATGTGACCTGGTGCAGACACCAGTCCCACTCTGAATGGGAGATGACCTCCAGAGGTCTGTTCTGGCCAGCATTTCTGTCACCCATTGCTGTTAAGAAGTGGTTACAAGGAGAATTATGTGCTAAGGTGTTGTCCTTACCCTCTCAGTTAGAGATGCTTATGGCTGCTGCTTACTCAGGTTTTTTTTCTGGAGATTCACTGCCATTGCTTTTATCCTCATAAACCTGCATCCTACCTTCCCTTTCATTTCTTCTCCTCTTTATTCTACTAGTGCTTGTTTGCAGGTGGTCACGTATTTTTACTGTATGTTTCACTGATATTGGGCAATTTGTTCTCCATTTCCTCTGTGTGTCTCTGATGCTGTGGGACCAAGTACAAATAGAGGCCTCCGAACAAGGGAAGCCCACGTATGAGGGGAAGGGAACTACAGCACAGCAAGAGCTGATTTTGGCAGGCATCGCATATGGACCCTGGAATACACCAGTGTGGGGCAGAGGGTCAAGAAGTGGGTCCTTGCCGGTCCTGTAGTTTTTGCTCTGTTGTGTCCTCAGGTCCTTTTCCGCTTGCTCTTCAGTCATGCTGTCTTAATGCTTCTGTTACAAACTCCTACAACAGCAGGAAAGTCTCCACAACCGTCACTTCACTGCCTTGGTTATCTGTGACTGCTGTTTCAGGTGTGCCTTTGTCAGGCTATCATATGTGACAACAGAACCAAATCACCTGTTTGTCCCAGACAGAATGGCAACGTGGGGTGGAGGAGGCCAACTCCTTTCACATGGATACATTTAGTTAGCAAAACAAGGATGAAAAAATATGAAATTTAGATGATAGTATGGCAGGAGCTGCCACTCCCTTTGTCTTTCTGTCCTGCAGCCAGCACAACACCCATCACTCTGGCCACCCTGGGCTACCACGGGCTCCCCTAAAGAGACTGTGCAATAACACCAGCCCTGGAGTGTAGTAGAAGTGAGAGCAGATATTTTTTGCAATTCTAGTGTCCGGAAGAAAAGCAAGCAAATCTTTCCTTGTGCATTTGGATCAGTATGGGACCCTTTGAGAACTGGTCTCTCCCTGATAAACCTTAGCTTAACGCAAGAGCATTGCAAGCTTGCTCTGTGCCTGTTTATGACAGGTATTACAAATAAAAACTAGTTACCAGTGAATGGAAAACCTGAACTGCAGCAGGAGGAAGCTGCAGTTGTCATGCATCACCACTGTATGCCACTGCAGACTAATTACTCTAGCATATCTCAGAGATGAGGCACTGCTACAGCAGACCCGCAAGAAACGCTCAGTTAATATTAAATTGTAATCCTATTGCCTTTAGATGCTCTCGGTGCTATTAATCTCACAGTTCCAAGTCAGCAGTTTAAAAACAGATTATCTGAAAATCATAATGCCATTAACCTCTTTGTGTGCATACCATTTTTAAGCACAGGAGCCAACAGGAATAAAAATAATTTTATATTTTCAGTATCTCCCTTCTTGATAAAATTCCGTATGTAATTTAAAATTCATCAGAAAAACACCAGCCATGGAACGGAGTATTTTCATAATCTATTTATGACAAAGATAAAATAAACATGAATAATCAGAAATGAATTATCTCATCCACTGTCTTTTATAAGTCCTCTATTGAACTGGTACAAAATTACTCTCAGATTTATATCCTTGCATCAAAAGGATTAAATAAAATTTACTACAGAAGAATTATTAGTTTTATATCTTGAAATAGATTTCTAGAGTTAATTTACACCCTAATAAATTTTTGGTTGGAATTTTACTAACAATATTGCAAAAAATCTTTGCAACACAAAATACTAGGCCCAAATAAAAACTAACTTCATGATGGCAGAACATGAAGAACTTGTTAAGCATTTGTGTATAAATGTTTAAGTAAGCTTATAAGTGTTTAAGTAAGCATTTGCATGCTTTTTGAACCGTAACTTGAATTAGGTCTACTTTTCTATTGCTTTCTCTTACAGGGTTGAAATCTGCAAGAATATTTTCCTTTTTGGTCTCTTCAATTTTCTGATAATTCTCTGTTGTTTCTGTATCTGGTTATTAACAGGTATTTAAAAATTATATTATTTAAACGACTGCTCATTTCTGTCTCTTTGTACTTTAGCTTTTATTCTACCTGTTGTTTGAACAATTATTTGCTCTAGAAAAATCCTTCAAAGATGGGTGGGAGAGGGAGGATGGCCGGGGCAAAGACTCCCAATGAGTAATTATAGAAATTATTACTTTGAAAAAATCATTTATTCCTAGAATTTTTAGCAGCCCATAGAAATTGTAAAGAGTGTCTTCTCCATTTCCAGGGCAAAAGCCAAGTAATCTGGAATTGTAGTTTCACCATGAGCAGGCACTTGGATGTTTAGATTAGAAACCTAAATTCAAAACTTCAACAAATTCCTTTTGTACAGGCTGCATCATTGCTTAGCCCAGGGAAATTACAGAGCCTCTTGGATCACATCCTTTCCTTCCCCTAGTCGATGAGGAATATCGGTCAAGGTACACATGGAGTCTGTTTCCTTTTATTGCTGGGGTGCCTGCTCATCTTTGAGAAGTGGTAACAGTAAGATAAAAAGAGAGCAAAACAGAGCTGTCTTTCCTTTTCCTTGGAGTTGTGTGATATTAAATTAGCTATTTACAAAACAGATTAATATAGAAAGCTGTATTAAAGAACAGAAATGCAGAAGAAAAACAATAAAATGAAAACTTTTCCTTTGAAAGTGTATCCTTAGAAGGCTGAGAGCTGTACTTTGTCACTAAAGTAACATCTATGAATTGTTCCAGTGCTGGAGATCTTTTCAGCTGATTTAAAAAAAGCTCCTGGTAGAGCTTGATGCTGCTGCTACTGCAGTAATGCAACAGCAGTTGCATGGAGATGGTATG
The DNA here is from genome assembly GCA_013398125.1 of Aegotheles bennettii. NCBI lineage: Eukaryota > Metazoa > Chordata > Aves > Caprimulgiformes > Aegothelidae > Aegotheles > Aegotheles bennettii. Next base: position 132,738 of record VZRW01002149.1, read on the forward strand.
ACCTGATGTATTTTTTCCAAGAACCCTTCCTTGTCCTCTGGGGCTTCTCTAGGCAATGTGTCCCATGATTACTATCAGCAAACTGCATCCAATCCAGATATTTAGATCTAGATGTGGCTTCAATCATCTATGCAGTTACGTCCATCTAATAATTAGTAACTATGTCTACGTTTGACATTGTATTTTACACTTCTGTACCAGTTCCTCTTTCTGACTACAGGGTGATAGCTGAGCTCTGTAAGGGGTTATTCCAATCCTGCAAGTGAATGAATCCCTTCCACAAGAGTTACCCTCTTAAAATAATTATTAGGAAAAAAGGAATTGTAATCATTAGTCCAAAAGTGACTCTAGTGGAAGGAAACCTAAATTAAGTAATATTGGATCTATGAAACATTATATTAAGCAAATTAGGCATTTTATTTTTCTTTTAAAACCTAAGTCTATAGTAGGACTAAACCAGTGCCATGCTGGGTGTGAGAGGGAAATAACTATCAGTTGTGAAATGTCTTTGGATTGTTTGGTAACATTACCATTCACAGCCACGGAATACATTATATTTTATTGTAAACTTCGTTGCTTAGAGAAGTATAAATCTTGAAAGTGTGTCAATACTTGGCAAAGTAAATAGTCTCCGGAGGCAAAAAATGTTTAACACCATCTATCAAGTATAAGAAGTTGGTAGCAATTAAAATCAGAGCTGTTTATGTATAAACATAAATTGCAGAGGTAGCTTAAAACTGGCCAGTAAAAATCTTGGCTGGGTGGAAATTCCAATTGCAAAAGACTGCAAAAAAACCAACATCCGAATTTTAAGAATTGTGTTTGCAGCATATACCTTTTTTCCTTAGGGACAATATTTTCTATGACATTTTATGGCATTAAGGGAAATATATTTATTTATTTATTTCCACATTCAGGCATTCTTTAATAAAAACCCCAACAAAACAAGCAGTGAGTAAAACCAGGATAGCTTAGATAAAATATTGCTTGTATCAGATGAGCAGTAAATCAGATTATATTTCAATGCTCGCTTTTCCCCCAAAGTGATACAGAGAAGGATGGGAATTATTTTAAGTTAATTACTGTAATAATTAATTATGAATATTTTAATGAGGGAATGTACTTACTATGTTCTGCATTACTATGCATTTGAATGGAATTATTGTGTCTCTTTAATGTGTGAGGCCATAAGGAAATGGACCATGGTGGACAGCCTGCACAATTTCATTGTTTTTCAGTATGGTTCTAACATTCAGAACTTCAGCAGAATTAAAGCCCAGAGAAAGAGCGTTGGGATCTCCTTCTCCCCAAAAGAGGAAACAGGCTAACCAGCTACTGGGTTCCTAGTTGCTGGTTTGAGAGGAATTTTTTGATCTTGCTCCAGGTAGACTGTGTGATCTTCTGATGTGGACATCTGCCTTGACTTATCCTTCCACTCTGTTCAGCAGAGCAGGTCTGCCACTGGCTGTCCTGCATAGTGTTCAGTGCAACTGCAAATAAGCACTGTATCAACAAGAAGGGCATTGCTTCCTATTTTCGGTCTAGTGGACACTCTCAGATTGTTGTGATCTGGTAAGTCCTTGGGGAGATGCAAAGAGTGCATCTAGGGTGCTGATTAATGTGGTGGTGGAGAGGATGTTGTGCTGGGCTGGTGGCAGATCCTGACTCTTCTACCAAGGCTTCCATGGCTTCAGGGATCTGTTAATAAGCACCTTGCAGCACCACATTGTATTCTAAACGGAGTCAGAGACGCTACCTCCTTCTTTAAATATGGGTAGGTGTGAAGAGGGCACCAACTTCAAATATGACAGTCCTGAAGAAACTTGAAGCCTAGGGGTGCTCTGCCCACAGTGAGTTTTGCTGCAGCAGGCAATGAGAAGTGACCCTCCCAGCCAGTGCCACAGACATGGGGAACCTGCTCGCAGCAGGAATGGTGCCAAGCTGCCGGGTGGAAGGGAGAGGCTGCGACTGGGAATCTTTGAAAGGAATCATTCAAAAGCCATGCTTGAAAGTGGAATAAAGCTCTCATAAAAAGTGAGAGTGGATGCTGTTGAAGAGAGTTTATTTGATGTTTATTTGTACAATGTTTATTTGAAATTAATGATGCTTGCATGCCTTCAAACTGCATTTTAATATTTAAATAGATGTAAATATAAATTATTAAAATAAAGTGTCCATGAATTATCACCCCCAATCTTACAGTGCTAGAAAATGAGGGGGAAAGAATGCCTAGGTCAGCTAAGTAAAGGAAAGACTCCCATTCTCATGTTGAATTTCTTCCACTGTAAGAGAGCCTCTTTTCCCTCCTGTACAGCTGTGAGAAAGATAGGGAAGGAAATCTTAGAATGGGATCCGAATGTGGAGCTGGAATATAACTGAGAGATCTTGGTGTTCTAGGCACAAATACCCACCACTGAGGGGACGAGTGAATCCACTCACAAGAGGATTCATTCTGGCATTAGTCAAAGAAGAAACACCCATGTCAGGAGTTTCCTCTCATCTTCCTTACTTTCAGAGGAAGATCTGCCCAACAACTATTTCTACATCTCCTTCAGGACAGTGAAAGAGAAGAGGGCTTTGTTAAGTGCTCCCGGCTTTCTAGAGGAAAAGAGGGACTGAACTTCATCCTAGAGTCCCATCTCTCCTGCTGTGTGCATGCACTGCAATGAAACTGTAACACAAGCTGGATGGTGAGACACCATCTCAGTGCAGATAGCTGCTATACCTTGGGTCTCTCTTCTGCTTTGCTGGGGGAGTCCTCGGGCAAGGGAGTGGTCTTCATTCTTTGGCTGCCAAAGGTAGAGCTACTGAAGGGTCTCTTAGTAACACAAGAGGTACAGGGGAGCCGTAGGAAATGAAAGTATTCTGGTGTTGTTAAACTTAGACTTTGTTTTACAGACTATCCACCAAGAATTTTTGAGAATTTTGCAAAATAAAACATGAATGAATCAATAGAGGAAACAGCGTCTGAACCACAATGCAGGCATCTATTTTCTCCTTGTGCATTAAATTACCCAATTAATGTTTCCTGTTGCCTTAGCCTGTTCTAATAAGACTTGACTGTCGCTTATCAGCCCCTAATCTTCTAAATGATGAGCAAGAACTGCAGCTGGATTTACAAGAGCCTTTGGGGCACAATACCAAACTCCCAGAGCGCCAAAGATCCATCCTTGGAATTATGCTTATTAGGGGTTCTCATTCATTACCATTTACTTCACACAGATACCCACTAACAAGATCAGATCAGCTTTATTATTTATAACTTATTAAGTACTATTAAAATGGATACACTGTACAACCAATCTCTGTGTATAACGTATTCCTCAAAAAATATGTTTTGTCTTGCATAAAAATGTCATTTCAGAAACCAATACTCCTTTGTGTTAACTAAGTTTGCCTGCTTTGTGAATTTATTTTTCCTGAAAGGGTGACCTATAGTTTAAAGTGTTTTGAGGTAAGAAAAATATTTCTGGAGTAACTGAAAGCTATTTTTATGGGCTGTGTGTATGAGTTAACTAATTAGAATAACAATGCTGGGAAAGAGTTGCAGGTGATGAGGGATAAATGATTTTTAATACACAATGGTAATATCTTCAGAATGATTAATACTTTCCTGTTGTATGGTAAAAAATAAATAAATCTATTTTACTAAGAGAGCCTTCTTATGAACTGTGATGCTGGTGGGCGGGAGGAATAGATTCATTTAGATAAAATGCTATTAAATTGCCTGTATACTGTCCTGTCAGACAACTATCGACCCTATCCCATTAGAGAGAAATTGATTTCTGTGCAGAGAGGTATGTGCTTTCTGCAGTGTATTGCTTCAGTGCTATTGCTCTGGTAATCACACACCACTGCCTCTTTTCCTTTCGCTCTCTGTTTGTTGTGGAAAGATTGATTGAAAGACAGGAGGGGTTTAGATTGCCATTTTTTTTGTTATTTGACCTTTTCAATTATATTCTGTTAAAAATGTAAATACTTCATTTGCAATAATGTACATATGAATTTGTTTAATTGGTCTGCGGGTAAGGCTTTACCTTTGTTCTCCTGCAGACCTATTAGAGCTGATTCAGTGAAGTGAATTCAAATGCAGCTGAGGATGCTCCCTGACTCCGTAAAGCTATCTAGGGTAGTTCTCAACACAAGAAGATCTAAAGGTGGGAAAAATAATCCAAACTAGTAACACCAGAATCGTAGAATTATAAAACAGTTTGGGTTGGAAGGGACCTTAAAGATTATTTAACTCCAACCCCTCTGCCATGGGCAGGGACACCTCTCACTAGAGCAGGTTGCTCAGAATCACATAAGTGCTGAAAAGTGAAATGTTACATGATTAAAGATCCTTGCTTTGGTTTGGATTGGTTTTCCTTCTTTTAGGCAACACTCACTAATGATAGCCATTTTTTAACAAGACAAAAGTGCTTGAGGTCAAGACATGCCAACCTTGAAGTCGAATCCCAGTTTTAAATCTTCCCCCTCAGAAGGAAAATAAGAAACAAGGTCTTTAATTGTCATGAAATGGTCACACATTGTTTCTCGGATAATACAGCTTCAGTGTACAAAACTGTTTGTCTGACAAGTTACATATGTGCTTGACTTTTTTCTACTATTTCTTGTCCTTCTTACATTATCTTCATTGCTAAGACTCACTTTAGCATCATTGCAACTAAAGCAGGTGTTTGAATGCCTGCTTGTGGGAATCTAGGCTCTTGCTGCTCTCTGGCAGCATGCCTTGGCACTTGCACATGGAGGAATCTCAGATTGGGAAAGAACCAGGGCAGACCTTCTTGCTGTCCCTCATGCCAGTGCTAAGGTCATAGGAAGGGAGTAAAGATCTGCTGGTAGATCACAGGCTGCTGCATTAGACCTTGGGAGGAAAGTGTAGGGTTGCTTAACCAGAGCTATGTACTAGCCCAGACCTGAAGACCAGCAAACTGCTGAGTCCATCTTCACAACAGGCACTGAGACTGTGGCAAATAGACAGAGTTTCAATGCTTTTTTTTATTATGCTGGATGGATAAGGCTGCAAAAGCAGAATCACTGGTGATCTGTAAAAATCAATAAAGACAGGATGCATCTCCTTTGCCTTTTACTTGCCCATGTCCTTTAATCTGTAGTAAATAGATATAAAATGCTATTCAGTCAAAACTACATTGCCTTACACTGACCTTATGCTCCCTCCCTCCTGTGTAAAGAGATGGCAGAACTGTGATGAAGCAGCCACAAGCAGAGAATATTAAGTGCCTTAGAAAAATTTAGCTGTGCTCTTACTCATGGGGATGCACTGATCCTGAGCTTGGAGGAAGTGGTGCTTGAATATTGACCAGCTCTCTTGCCTCCCCCCTCCCCCCGCCCCCAACTTCTAGAGCCCTAACTCATGGGATTTCTCCAAGTAGTTCCTTGAAGAGGCTAAAGTTAGCTCTCTTGAAGTCCAGGGTCATAATCTACCTGTTGCTCTACGTCCTCCACTCATGATCCTGAACGTATTTCTGTCAGATTTGCAAGCTGGTTGCTGTCTTTGAGTCTTGAATGCTTCCATTTTTTTGCTCTATAACAACTTAATTTTATTTTTTTTTTAATTCCATTTAACCTGGTCATGGTGCTTTTCGTTCCTTGTCTTTATTGGTTACAGAATACAACAACAATATTACAATTAGATATCTATGGCACCGGTTAACAATTTAGCAGTAGATAGGCAACATGCAGGCCATGAGCAGGGAAGCTTTCACATGCATGTCAGTTGGTAACTGCCACCCAGGTCACTTCAAAGATGTCTGACTGTAAAAAAAACCTACAAACCCGTGTGTGATTATGTTGCTGCTTTTTCTTTGCAATGAACGAAACTGTTCAGGATCCTTAAATATGAAAGCTAACATACAAACATGAGCTACTAGTATTGTGCAAAGAATCCTCTAAATTTGTAATTCTACAGAAAGCATGGGGAGAGAGAAAACATCCGTTCCTGTTGATGTGACAGTGCGTGATTTGCAAATAGCGTGTCTGCTCTCAGCAGTGGCAATAGGAGCCACTGAGCTCTGCAAAGGAGGTTTCTAGTCCCATCTTCACTTTTAGGCTTAGGTGCCAGTTCAGGAAGGCATATTTATTGGTGAACCTCTAAAGAGGAAAACTATAAAATACATTGTTATTAAGTATCCATTGAAGTAAGGACAACTTTTCAGCAAAGGAAGTTCTATTTCCACACATGGAAAAAAGTTTCAGCTTCAAGAGTGAAACTTTCGATCGGGTAGCCTAGAGAAGCTGTGACATCTCCATTGAAGATTTTCAAAACCTGACCGGACAAAGCCCTGAGCAAATAATTTTAACCTTCTTTGAGTAGAAGGTTGGATGAGAGAACTGTTCCCATTTTACTTACACAAAGATCTCTTTGAAACAAAATCTTTGTATGTGCAAACACATCTCTCAGCCACGAAGAGATGCACCACAAACCCAGTGTCTCTTAACTTGTAGCCTGAAGGTCTTGTAGATGGTCTCCCTTCATCTTTGTATGAAGTACATCATTGTGTAAGTACATATGATTGAAAGTAGTCAGGTGTGTGGGGAAGACCTATGCCAGAGAAGATGGGCTGCTTTCCTTACCTGTTCTCAGGCATCACATGAAGTTTATAGGAGTAGTTGTGGTTCAAATGTAGCAAAGCTGATACCTCTCAGTAAACAAATGGGGACTTGAAATACTGAGGTGAAAGGGACCTCAGAAATAGTAGAGGGATACAAATATCAGTTGCATCTCTGAGATATGAAATTCTTGGGATCTGTTCTCATTTGCTTATTTGTATTTTCAATTAAATAGAATTTAATTTGATAGCCCATTAGAATTACATCTGCTGGATGCCCCTTATCAAGCATTTCTACGCTTCTCTCTTACAACTGGGTGACTTTTGCACTTTGATCACTTTTTTAAAAATACACAAAGCAAGCTACCTGCAATTGGAGAGTCTTGTGTTGTTAAACCCAGGATTTTTGTAAGACACCCTTGCAGTTCAAAGTACTTTAGCTTCCATTTATCAACTTGTTTTTGGATGTGCCTATGCTTCAGAGAATGTTTAACCGAGGAACAAACTGCCCATAATCCCCATTCCCACTGATTTCATGCAAGAATTCATCATTTTAACAGAAACTTTATTTGTGCATGTGAAAAAGGGTTTGCTTTTCATGTCAGTGACAGGGAGAGCAAAGAAGGGGAGAAGCTGTCAAATGGCAGTTTGTAAAGGATGAACTGCTTGCAGAGCTTGCTTCTAGACTGATGTTTTTCTTCTATTCAGCGCCTTCCTCCTTTGCCCCCCATTGCTAAGGACAAATAGAAAGAAACATGTAAGAACAACTTAAAGCAAAGTTGCAACACAGGAAAACATACAGAATATCTGAGCGTTGTTAATAAATGTTCCCAGGTCAGAGACCAAAGGTCTGTGTTATACTTTGAAATTAAGAACTTCAATCCTGCCTCCTATTCTCTTGCAAATTCCATAGAATCCCACTACCATTATTAGTATCCTTTCCAATGCATTCAGGTATAGACTAGGCTTCCTCATACCTTGCTTTGATTTATGTAGGTGTGGGCTACAATAACTTGGCAAGGTGATGAGGAAAACTTGTGCTGTTCTCCACTTTGAGCTGGTAAGCTTTGAGCTGGTAGATCCCTCTGCTTTTGACCCAGTGAATTTCCTTTAAAGGAAAGCAAGCTAAACTGTGCTAAAAAGCCACAAGAATTGGACTGATGATTTCTGCCTGTCAGCCTGATAACACCATTCTCATGTTCACTGTTTCCTCCCACTTTATCTGTTTTGTATGTTCAAATGTGAATCTCTTGGCTTGGTTCTGAATTTGTGTTTAAAAAAAAAAATAAATAATGAACTTACACTGTGGTGATGATGAAAGTATAACCTAAACCTCCACTGGCCTTTTTCTGTCACTATGTGTTTTAGATTTCTATCTCTGCTATCCACCCATATCTTTGCACTTTTGTGGCACAGTTAGTTTCACTAATTCCCTAGTTTCAGCTTCACACCAAGTATAAAGCAAGCAACAGGAGAAATATTGCTTCAAGTACAATGAGGCCACTTCTCTTATTTACATCCCTTTATCATTCCTACATCCCTCCCACACCTGAGCTGAAATACTGCTGACTTCTCAGAAGTCATTTGTTATTTCATCTTTATTTCATCTCACTTACAGATGGACTGGACAGTGGAAGTTGTACCACCCCTGGGAGTTCCACCTCCATGGGATCTGGCCTCCTGGGACATCATGTGGGAGGCCTGGGATCCAGTGGAGATCCCACTGCTGGTAAAACCTGATGAGTGGGTTGAGCTCCTGGCACCTAGAGCAGTTACAAAGGAGATGTTAAGGACTGGAAGGGACCTTACAGGATAAACTACTATATTTTTAAAAAAATTGAGGCTAGCAAATGTATCAAAAGACAAAGAGATTGCTGATTACTTGACTTGTTCCATCAGTATACTGCTTTTTAGCTGTCACCTTGGGGAAAGGACATTTGCAGTGTTTTGTGAATGTTCCAAGAACACAAAGAAAATCTATGACTCTTGCACAGACTGTTTTTAATAAATTTGGATGTCCAAAACAGTTTCAGCACAGTCTGTCTCTGCTGAAAGGGCAGTTTTCTGGGGAACTGCCTGAGGACTGTGGATCAGCCCTCTACAAGGATTGTTGCAGACCTCATCACTTACTGTTCCAGGTGATGGATATGTTTCTTTCACTTAACTTTCCATAGCATAAACCCATGACTGTAGATACCTGTAGAATTTAAACACAGCAAGCTGTGGTAGCCAGTGGCCAATTTATATGTATGTCTCCATCTCATTACAAATAAGCCCCAGGCAAAGTAATTCATTGCAAACTCGTCTTCTCCTGGGACAGGGGTAAAGCACTAGCAATAACAAATTTTAGTGCAAATGCTTAAAGCATTCCTGGAGGATGCTCAAATATTTTGGTGATGAGCTTGTTATAACATCTTCTGTAAAGTGACACTGAACAATACTCACGTCCTGATGCAGAATCAGTTGCTCCTTCGAGCATGTTTGTTCTGGGGGGAGGAAGGGTTATAGTCTAAATGAAAAGGTTAAGAAGATGTGTTTGAAGAGTGAGAGATTTCAGTGAGCACCTGCGGAAATGAAATCAGGCCCTTTTAGCTCTCAATCAGGCAAAGAATGTGTGGCAAGCTCTCCTGCTGCAGGGAGCCAAAGCTCACACCTGCCTTGGCAATGTTACAGACCTAGCATTTTACACATGGATAAAAGCTCTTTTGGAGTATCTCCTGTAGGCATGGCTAAGGTTTCCAAGAGTCAGGCATGCATTTTTCACCAAAACAGTGGTTTTCATAAAAGTCTATAGTTGATACAGACATTGCAAGAATAAAACTAGGCACTGTTAAATGTCTACTTTGCTTCTCTCTTTCCTAAAGATTCTCAGCACACAGAGGGATGCAAGTCTTCAGTCTTTTAGCTTAGAAACTGCAACTTCATGGTCTCTACAGGACATCACCACTGAAGAGTTTGTTATGTTATGGGTGTTATGGGGTTAAACAAGCGCCAAGCTGCTTAGAGTTGTCAGGTCAGGGATTGCTCTGTGTATGCAACAGTAAAGCAAGCACCTGCAGGGTCTGCGCATGTGAAAGCCAGCTATGCCTAATTTTAGCACATAGATATGTGCTGTCGAGGATGTGTATATAGTCCCTTTGTGAATTCAGCTCTTGGACTGATTTCCCTCTGCTATAGCATTAGTATAAGGTTTTACGGGTTGTCCCTGTATGAATGTGTGTGAGTAAAGAGCAAGGGAATAATTTATGTGAAATGTAGGTGCACAGATCATGTTCTTACATGTGTTTTGTTGCTTATTGCTAGCATGACTAGCATTATTGATGATTCCTAGCAGAATCTTCAAGTAAACACTGTCCTGAATCTCATGAATACCACATATGTTTGTGTACATTCATGCATATGTACATACACAGAAAACACCCTTAATAGCATCCCAGTCATTACATGCAGTTAAATACAGGAATCTTTTGTTTTCAGTGCAATACAGGAATGTAAGAGAAAAGAGGTTACTTGGCAAGCTTATTTTCAAGGGAAGAAAATTTTTGGCCCTGTGCACTAAACCACAAAACCACAGACACACAAAACTGCTCATACCCATTTCTTGGAGAGTCGCAGTAGGGCCTCCAGAACGCACACCTCCCCCAGACGCTCGTGCTTCATGGGACATCAGCGATGAAGCAAGCGATCCTCCTGTGATCCCGGAGGAAGTGAAACCAGCCCTGTGGACATTTTGGTCAGACATTTCTCTTTCTGATGATGTGGAGTTCAGTGAAGCACAGTGAGGACCGACTAGTCTTTTTATACCCTGTCTAGCTGATAACAAGGAAACGAAACTGCTGCCATGATCAGAAGGAAAAGAAACAGAAACTTACCCTCATCCAGGAAACAAAACTGAACTTTATGGATATGCCTTTATATTGCTGTTGCCAGGGTGAAGTCTAGAGAAAAACAAATATTTCTTCTTGTCATACTTAAACAAATTAGTAGCTTATGAATCATTGCTTGGTGGACTGATGTGGCTGAGAATTTTGATTCTTCATTCTTTTGCATTGCACTTTATTGTACTGAATAGCACCTGTAGAAGATAGCCCCTTGTTTTAAGAATTAATATAACTCTGACTAAGACAATAAACAAAAGGGCAGCAAAGTGGTGGTCGTGTGGAAACTGCAACTTGAGTTGGTTAGAGCACCCAGAGTTCAGCTGTGGTACAGCTACCCCCAAAAAATGGTTTACAGAGAGCTGGAAATCAGAACTCAATTAACAATGGATGGTTGAAATCAATTTCTTTGTGGAAGGAACTGTCTGGGGACCTTGTGTCATACGAGCAAATTGACACAGACGTTTTGTCCTTCCTCATGCAAATCCTGCTAAAGCAAAGGTCCATCTTTAATGAACAGGCCTTTGCAAGTGGCACACACTCCTTTATTGCAGTTTTTCTTAGTCAGTAGTTTAAATAAGGCTGTTTAAAAATCCATGGGCCTCCTCTCTTAGGTAAAGAGAAATACCTGATTAGGTCACACTACCACAGGGATAGCTCTTGGGGTGGACATATAAAGAATAAAAATATATCATTTTCACGGTTGTGTAATATCTATATCTTGTACATGGTGACTTACAGAACAAAGGATACAAAGTCCGTTCCTCTCGTCTTATATGTGCTATTTACCTGAGCAGTGGGATATCTGGCCCATGTACCCCTGAGCTGCATTGCTCTTTTAACTCTTTAATTAGTTTTTTCTTTAATTCATATGTTAGTTTCCTTTATTTCTAATGCTTGTTATTTTTGTTTTCTACTCTGCTTTCATTAGGGCTTCTGTAATTATCATGTATCTTTATCCCTATAATTTCTCAAGTCTCTCATTTATAATTTTTAATTATTTAATGTTATAAAATTCCTGAAGTTGCAGCTTAAATGCAAGTAAAATTCCATGTAAGAATAGGACAATTGATGCTATAGACCCGCTTCAAAGTGACAACAAACCAAAAAGGTCACTTGCCTTGTACATACTGTTACAGATTGTTCCTGCAAAACGGCTAAAATCTTTTGGTGCTTTGTTATTAATTATAATTTATTTAATATTCCAAACAGACCATCAGGAAATAATAATAAAAGTCTGGCAGAACCACGGGGAATGAAGGCTTCACAAAGTTGCAGAGACTATATGTGATGACCTTTTACTCAATCCTAAAGCACAATTCATAATAGATACACACAACGTTGTTTAACTAAAAATAGTTAAAATTAGATAAAATAAAAGTTTTATTGCAAGCGAAGTGCCTAAAGGCAATTCATGATTGACAGAGATGTCAGTGAATAAGCAAGGAAAGAAGAAATTAATAGTAGTCTCTTAAAAACAAGGCAAAGAAACTCAATGTAATAAGGAGAGGAAAGCCACCAAAGGGATTCAAGGGAAGCCTCCATTTACAAGTGTGCCGTGGGCCTAGTCAACAAGGAGGTGACTCTAAAATCTGCTCTGTGGTTGCAGTGAGTTGGATGAGGAACATGTGAGTAGGCACAGATGACACGGTGCTAAAACAGCTGAGCTCTGCCTACCTTCATGCTCTTGTTACTGCAGTGGCACAACAAATGAAAGTTATGGAGAAGGCCTGTGCTGGAAGGAGTTATTTTTTACTTGTTTTCAGCTTATTATGAAAACTTGGGATAATCTCTTGCATTAAAATAAATGAAAACAAGGTCAGTCTCTTGTACCTGTGTCAGGATTGAGTCTGCTATTAGGTCTAAGTGCTCTGGTCAGCCTCCCCTGGGCCTTCAGTCCCTGCCTGAGCAATGCTGTAGGTGCACCTGGCTGCAGCTCCGTCACAGCCATAACCTCATGGATCCAGACTGAGCTGCAGCCTATCTGCATGGCTTGACCTTGGACCTGCCTGGTTAGCAAGGACAGACTTGCCCAGCAATCACTGGACTACGACTGACCCTGGCTACCATCACCAGACCTGAACCTGATTTGTTGACTCATGTTTCTGGCTTGATCTTGGACTTGCCTCATCACTACAAACTTGCCTGATGATTTGGACTTCTGGTTCAACCTGCCTATCATTTCTGGGTCTGCTGTGTTCACCTTGCTTGGCGTGGTGAGACAGGGCCTTGCTGTGCCCTGGCAACATGTGACACGACCAACATCACAGACTCCAGTTTAAGAAGACCCAGTGTCACTACTGAAGTGAGATTGGGAACAAGAACTCAGTCCCTGAGCCTGCACCTTCCAGAGGTCCTCTCCCTCCACCAATTCCTCCAGAAAGAAGTGCTTCTTCTCTCACCTGCTGGCTTTGTATGAGACATTTTCCTAAATGGTTCCCTATCTTTTTTTTGTTTGTTTTACTGGTATTTCTGGTCAGAAAGTGTAAACTCTAAGATGTTAGGCAAGAATAGTTGATATCCAGCTGAATTTGCAGAAAGCCTGGCACAGAAGCACTAAGGCAGTTATAAGTCGTTGTGGACTGTTTGCCAAAAGTCCAAGCAGTGAGAATTTAAGAGCCAAACTGATGCAACTTCTAGTCAAAGTATGGAAGGAAAGAGAGAACAACTCATTTGTGTCACCAAGCCTGACATTATAACATTAAAATGGATCTGGGAGAGTATCTGAGTAATTTCCCTGCTCCAAAAGCTAAAAATCTGAGGAGAGATGATGGGTGGAGTGAGCTGACCTGAAAAGTGTCCAGTGGCACTTCTAGGCCTGAGAGAACAGAGTCAAAGCCATGAACACCTACCTAGAGTATGACTGCTTTTATTTTCAGTGTCACTACAATTTCAGTAGCTTTAGGTGCCGAAACATTTACATGTGTAGCTAACATAGTTGAATGTGTAACTCTCTGAGTTTCAGGTTCAAATGAAATCCTTAAGTGTAAAAATTGATTCGCTGTCTAGACTGCGTGTTCTTTGAAAGAAATTGGAAAACCAGAGGCTTGATTGGAAGTACTCTGAAAATTTGAGCTATGGGCATCCTTCACTTCTTCAGGTTTTTTTTTAAAAAAGAAGAAAAATAGTGTGCTAAGCTGAAAACATCAAACAAACCAACACAACCAGATGTGCATGCAACTCTTCTATATTATCATCAAGAACGACCTTACTCACTCATGTCTGTGGATATAAACTGCTGTGTCTCTTCCCTATGTTTTCCTTGAAGTCCTCACTAGTGTGTCACTTGGAGATATTTTCCTCACAATGAAGCTGGGCAGCTGATCATAGACATTAATCTCTGCTTAGCCTGCTTTTGGTAGTCACCTTTTAAATTCCAATAACATGTTCATTACAGCCACTTTTTCATAAACATTTTCCCATAAACCTCTGTTTCAAAAGAGATTATTCAAACAGCTTTTAAACAATTACTCTTTTGAAGGGTCTAATTGAAGGAAATAAACCTGTAGAGAATCTGACTGAACCAAAGAACTTCAGCATCCAAGATTATCTATCTGTCACCCTGTGACCTATTTCCTTCACACTACTTTTTAATTTTTGTAGCAATTATAGTGTATATGGATAATACCTATTAGCATATTTATGGTCATTGCTTCATATTTATTGTCTGCACAACTCATTAATCTTCATCTAGCGTGTGAGGCTGACAGCTCAATCTATTTTGCAATCTCTGGGCAGCAGCCATATCCAAAAAGCTTTTGTTTCCCTGTAAATAAACTGTGTTCAGGACCAGAGGACAATGGTACATCATGCAGTGATTGACACAAGCCATGGCTGCTAATCAAAAGTAGATTTTATTACCAGCTGAGTCAAGTGCATTATGGGGCCATTGTTCTAGTGCTGTCAGGGCAAGAGCATACGTAGTCAGTCACCTTCTCAAGATGGGTTGATTGTTCTCCAAGATTAGACAGAGTTGCCTTATTATCCATCCCAGACAACAAGGCATCTCACCCAAACAGACGCTTTTACAGAAACTGCCTGTACATTGAATTGATTTGAATTGCTAATGCATAATCTGTCCAGCACAGATGTGCAATGAATATTTGGATGTTGTTTTGCATGTCAGTTGAGAAGGCTGAATGATGAGGTGATGATCATTCAGTGATGGGTACTGGACATTTGCCAACAATTGAGTTTGAGCACTTTCCCTGACAGTAATCAGATCAGCTTCCAAAACGTCTTTTCTTCAATTCACTGACAATTTATGTTAGAAGATAATGCAACTCTCTCACAGTTAACACAGTTGGCAGAAATTTGCATTTTTTTCATATAATTAAATTTTTCATTTCACCCAAAAGGAATACATACAAGCCACATAGAACTGATACACATATTCGAAGACACTTCCAAAGTAACTCTGCTTGCATAAGAGGCCATCTAGACAAGTCAAATGTGTTGAAGCTCTCCTAATACAGGTGGCACTAGTTTTATTAGTTATAAAGCAACATCTGCTGTGAAAAATTAAGAACGCTGCTATCAAACTGTATTAGGTAAGCTCTCCAAAAAAAGCAATTAACGTAATAAGCATTTAGCATATGATTATGGTCATGCATAAAGAAAGTCAGCAAACACCATGTTCTGGTTTAAAAATTTTCAGTGTCTGCCAGGATTGACATAGTATAAAATAGGAACAGAAATGAACCCCACAAGACTGATATTATGACACCAAGGGACTGATACGAGCTCACACAGTGACATCACATGATTCATGTCAATGTGAAAGAGAACTTTATGTAGTCATAATCATAGAATCATATAAAAATTTAGGTTGGAAGGAAGCTCTGCAGACCATCTAGTCCAGTCAGGGACTTACCCTGTTACTTGCTCAGAGACACACTTGGTTGAGTTCTAAGTATCTCCAAGGATGGAGATTCCACATCCTTTCTGGACAACTTGCTCCAGTATTTGACCACCCTTACAGTGATTTTTTTCCCCTGCATATCTAGTCAGAATTCTGCAGCTTACATCTGTTGTCCTTTCTCAGTGCACCTCTAAGGAGATTCTCCATCTTCTGTACATCCCTCATTATTTCAGATCTAAAAAGCACGGTTAAAACCCTACCTTTAGGATATGAGTAGCTAAAGAGCTACTGATAGCTTAGAAAATCAGGGGCTCATGGGGACACTTCTAAGACCTAAAAAAATTTACCTACTAACTTTATTTAGGTATGTGTCTAGTGTATCTCTAAGCATATAGTGAAACACTTTCCCTCAGAAAGAAATAATAACGCTTGTCAAGAACTTCCAGAGGTCTTTTTAGAATATACATTAATTAATGCAGGTTTGTTATCTGTCTTTCTAAGGTAAAGATAAGTACTCATGAGTGTGTGGTAGAGGGAAGAATCAGTTCCTTTAAATTGCTGGTCTTCCTACCAGTGAAATTTACTACAGCTAGGAAAAGAGTGGGAAGTGATTGAGCCAGAATTCTTACAAAGAAGGTCAGAACAGAGTTTACAGGTAAGTCTGATTTTTCTGTATGTCAGCCTTGTTCAGGGTCAGGGGGTCTCATCTGGATTTTTGTTATCATTTTCATCTGTCAAAAGCAAGACATCATTATCCCTGCATTACAGATGAAACAAAACACAAAGTTGCACTGATGGCTTTTTGTGGGCAGAAAATTCAAATTTTGGATGCTTTAATTTTGTGTGCTACTAAAAACAGAACTATAGACATGTGTAACACTTGTATGTACTGCATATTCACAATATCAGCTGAAATTCCATGGATTTTCCAGCTAGAAAACCAGAAAGAAACCTTTTGAATAAGCGGCCCAAGAAGACTAAATTTAGGCTTCAAATGGAGTTAGATGGCAAAATCCTACCAGGTGTCCACTTCACACGTCTGGATTCCATCCTGTGCTCCTGAGAGCTCCCCCTGGATGGATCCTACCCCACACTGGCACCTCTGCTTTTGACCTTAATACTATGTTGATGAGCATAGTCAGTCTTGATGTTGCAGTTCATGGCAAGACTTTGCTCCCTAAACTAAACATGTCAGGTGAGGCCCTGCTCAAAACAGACTCAGCAAAAAATGGAGCAGTCCTGCCTTAAGTGCTCAAGCTCAGAGGATTCACCCAGGTCAGGACTCAGCCCTTTGAGAGCAGTACAGTAGAAGCACAACTCAGCCATGCAGTCGTGTTCCCATTTGTTCTCTGTCCCCAAGGAAGTCTTCATTGTTTCATTGGGCTTCCTGATGATACTTTCATTTCCCATCCTGAACTATCACATCTGTTGAGACACTGAAATGAAAGCCTGTGCTTCATTCTCAAGGCTGTTAGTTTCTGCTGCAAGGACAGTGGTACTTGAAAGATGTCATGGAATAGCCAGTGCTTAATGTTCTTAGTGAAGTAATTTTTTATCCCAAATAGATTTAACACAAGCCATTATTCCCGCACTGAAGGATTCTTTCCTTAGGGCTAAAAGTCTTGTTTTCCAAAGCATTGAAAGTTACTACAGCTGACAAATAAATGTCAGCAGCGTGGTCTCTTATTTTATTTTTTTTGAGTTTGAAAATGGAGGTAAAGATAAAGACAAATTATTCCTTTATATATTTTTCTGTTAAAGAAACACATGGATAAGTGGTAAAATTGTGACTTCTACTGAGTAAAAGTTCCATTTGATCTTGAGGTTGCAGTCTTCCCATGTACAGTTATATTAACGAAACCTCAGAATACAGGAATACTGACTACTCTAGACTGTAGGAAGGAAGAGTATTAATTGCTTCACGCAGTCTTCAAGATGTATAGATGTGAGGGGAAATTGTATGTCTTTCTGGAACCCGGGAAGCAGATTCATGAAGGCAACAGACCAAGTATATAAGCCATTAATCGGCTGTACTTCTTCCTTAAGAGAATATAAGGTGCTTTTTTTTTCTGAAAGAAATGTGGTGAAAACAAAAATAAAAGGTGAAGAAATGGAATTAATGGTCAAAGCAATATTTTTAACAGAACTGAGCCCCCACTGCTATTCAAACATAATCACATTGCTGGCTTAATAAAGCCATTTTAAAATACATCACCTACAAATATTAAGTACACATATGTAAGCATAGGAACATATTCTAGTTCACAGGTGCCACATGGGTAAGCCCACAGCACAGTATGTGCTCCAGCGTAACCGCTGAGCAGTCCAGAATGGCTCAGCACCCTCAGGGCAGCTGCTCCCTCAGCTAAGGAACCTGATCCAGCAGATGCTCCTAGGGCAGGCCTGGTGGGTCTTGTCCCACATAGAAGCAGCTGGCAGAAAGGAGGCTGTGATGCCTCCCACCTACAGCTCGAGTCACTTGTGGTCTGCTATGTGGGCTACCAGCTCTCTTCCTCAACTCTCATGCTGGAGCTTCTGCATCCAAGGAGTGCACTCTAATCATGTGCATCTGCGATCAGTGTTGCAGGGTCCAAGGAACAGAAACAAAGTCCTGTTTTCAGAAATGAAAGGGCAAGTCTTGTCAGAAGATGGAAGTTGAGCACAGAGAGCTTAAAACATATGGACCTCTCCTTGCCTGTAAATTGAAGGTAGTATTATTTTCCTATTCCCAGGAGATTTCTGAGACCACAGGGTATTTAGGGAAACATGTCTGCCCATGAAAGGTGGACACTGATAGATGCCTTAAAGCAATAGTGCTTTCAGCAATTAGGTAACTTTCCTCAAAACCAAGGTGCTTGTAAACTCCTGAACATCACCCGTTTATGACAACAGAATGCAAGCCTTACGAAAAGATTCAGCCCACAGATCTGTATCCTTGTGGCTAGTTCTTAAATGGGAAATCAAGTGCTTCTCTATTTATAATGCTAGAGCTGCTGGGCAAGACACAGTGGAAGACTTAAATTAAATGTCAACTCATGAGGTACTAACAATAAATAATAGAGAGGTTTTTGTTGCCTTTAGTGGCTGCAGATAAGCCACTGGATAAACTATTTACTGCAGGTAGGTTGTGCAGTCCTAGATGGATCATTCCATCTTAGATGGATCATCTATATGTTTTGTTACTTGCATGAGAGAGCAGACTGGTGTGAGTCGGTGCTGCCCACATCTCAGGGCCTTTATGGTACCAGGCTCTGCCTGTACTGTATAGTTGGGAAGGTACCAAAGCTTCAAGAGTAACCCTCTCTCATTTCTTCTGCTCATGCAACATAGACCCATCTAGTCATAGAATCATAGAATCATCAAGGTTGGGAGAGACCTTCAGGATCATCCAGTCCAACTGCCTACCTACATCACCACTAAACCAAATCACCCAGTGTCACATCCAGACACATCTTGAATACCTCCAGGGACGGTGACTCCACCACCTCCCTGGGCAACCTATTCCAATACCTAATCACCCTTACAGTGAAAAATCTTTTCCTAATGTCCAATCTGAATCTCCCCTGCTGCAATTTAAGGCCATTTACTAGCCTTCCCTACTCGCCTGCATCATGTGCAAGCTGTGGTGGTGGCAGTATGCTAGATGTGCTTTTTGCAGGATGTCTAGTAGGAAGGGATGCTGTTCCATGATCCAGCAGGGCATTAGCAGACTGGGAGGGGATATGAGATGACTTAGAGACAGTGATGTGACCCACTTACGGTGCCCATGATGTCTTCCTACAGCAACTAACTGCTATTCTGTCCCCTGGGGGGGGCTACCCTTCTACATCACGGCACTAAGGCT
Source organism: Aegotheles bennettii (assembly GCA_013398125.1). Classification (NCBI taxonomy): domain Eukaryota; kingdom Metazoa; phylum Chordata; class Aves; order Caprimulgiformes; family Aegothelidae; genus Aegotheles; species Aegotheles bennettii. The sequence goes on from VZRW01002149.1 coordinate 151,893, forward strand.
GTCTGACCCTCTGGGATGTGTAGCTGCAGTCAGAGGGTGTTCAGGGATCTCAGTGAGGCCCTGAACTCCTGCCTGGAAGAACCTAAGACTTATCTTCAGCTTGTTTATAGCAAGGACAAGCTAAAGGCCAACAAACCTTACAACATCCTTACATGTGCAAACTATTGTGCCCTCTGTAGTTTCTGCAAAGCCTTGGGGAAACACTTTCACCGATATAGAGATAACATGACTATCATTTTTCAGGGTGCTGCACATGTGCAGATGGCACCAGTGTGTGAAAAAGTGTTAACCTGGGGTTTACAGAGCTGTGGATTCTTTTATCAGATCTCTAAAATGCTTTTCTCCCCTTGCTACCACACCATATTGATTCAGAACTCGTTTAGTTCAGCCTTATGATATTCCCTCTTTCCTCCACCATTTCTTCCCCTCTTCAAAAGTCCCCAGACATGTGTGAGGCAGTCATAGGCTGGAGAACTTTTTTTTTTCTTTCCTCAGTCAGGCCTGCTCTGTAGAACACTTCATCAATCCTACAGGCCATTTTTTCCCCTCAGGAAGATGTTTGCTGTGTGTTGTAGAGCCCCCCCCTTGCCAGGGAGGCTTCCTTTGTACTGTACCTGCCCACTGTGTATTGCACATCTTTCTGCACTGTGGACTTTGGCTTGACTCCTCAAGAGAGTGCTTGTTCCATTGAGTAGCTGGAAGGTGAAGAGGAATTACCAGGAAAAAGGACTGCAGCACAAACAATGGAAGCAGAAGGGGGCAACCATCCTATTTTTGCTGTGTGAGTAGCGTAGTACTAATGGACCCTTGATCATAATTTCTAGCCTACTTAGAGGAGAAACCTGGAATGCATTAGCATCCACTCAAAAGGTGCGTGTGAATTTTGAGACCAGCAGTGAACTGTCCAGTCTGTTTGTTGGGCAGATGATGTAGTACAGATCCAGAAGAGGAAGAACATATTATTCTACCATGGTAAATGTGGGTTATGTCCCCCACCCCCAAACCTGGAACTAGCAGCAAAAGCTGCTGTGGGTACAGCTCACCTGTATATACAATCGCAAAGGGTCATACATCTGGAAGGAAGCAAGCGAGAGAGTTCTAGGAAGAAATCCATGCGGGAGCAAAGGGAGGTTCATTAGCAAAAGAGTTCCCGAACTTGCTGTCCAGTTCACCATTTGGGCATGTCTCCTGAGCCTGCTCTGACAGAACAAATGGACACCTCATCTCATTCTGTTGTCCTGACATGTTCTAGTCCTTGGTAAGTCTGATAATCTGTGCTGGAGCCTGTCCTGAGCAAGGCTGTGCCTGGTTTGGGGTAGCTGTCAGGTGTTGGGGTAGATGTTCTGGTCTGTGAAGAAGATCATTCCTTGGTCTCTGGGTCAACAGAAGGCATTATTTCTTGGGCTTAAGAATCTGCACAGAAACCCCAATCCTGACAGCAGAGCATACAATAACTATTTTCTCCCCACAGTAGTATTTAGAAAGGTGTCCCACCCCAACGGGAAAACCATGAAAAGTTCGGTTTAAATAGCAGCAGCTATTCTAAGTGAAAGTGTGAATTGGACATGCTTACAGAGTGCCAGTGGAGCTACTGAGAGGAGTGAGTGCCATAGGAAAGAGCAGGATAAATGTGTAATATTTGCTGGCTCTTCTTCGGTACAGAGGAATAGGACTGGAAATCTTACTTGTTCAGCAAGATTTTGACACTTGTCAGTTCCTGCCATGGTTATGTCAAAACTCATGTGAAAGTGAGTTTCATCAGTTTAAATGAGATGTCATCTGAAAGTCTATGGATAACTTTCTGGCTGTAGGCCCACCTCCACCCATTTCTACAGCTCTTTCCCTCTGTAGGGGTTGGAATATTCTTTGCAATTAGCAAAGGGAGTCTGTTACTGGGAGAATGCAAACGCAATTGCAAAGGGGAAAAACTATTTTTATCTTTCCTGTCCACCAAGACCAGCACCAAGCACAGTCCAATGGGCAATTTGAATATTTTGAGGAGGTGAGATTTTAAAATCTAACTTAGTTACTTCGCTCAGCTTGTAAAGGCCTGGAGTGAGTGTGGCATAGCCTGTCATTTTGCAAGCACTTTAGGAATCAATTGCTTGGCCTTTTGTGCATTAATTCTTAACATCACAGTTCTATGGTGAACTTCAAGCCTAAAATCACTGTGGTGGAGAAAACATGTAGAGTTCTACGAAAAGGAAACACTTGTCTTGAAACCCACTGTGGGAGTCTATTGACATAAGTAGATCCTGCCTGAGTTTCATCTGTTTAATGCTCTTTAAGTTTTTTTTTAACTTACTGAAACTGCAGCCTTTGTTATTCGTTCTAATCAACTTTCTATTCCATTGTAAATGACCTTGCTCTTTGCCTGAGTGAGAGAATTTGATATAAAAGGGTTCTAAAGAAGGAAGGTGAAAACTAGAAGAAGTCCTGCAGGCAAAAAAAAGAGATTTGAATTAAGTTGTAAAAGGAGTTGATCTTCTTGCCTGTTTATCATCTGCTTATTATCCAGAGGAATTTCCACCCAAGCAGCTGCAATATTGCAGTGATTGTGTACTGCTATCTGAGCACCAGGGATAGAATTATAGAATCACAGAATAATTTTGGTTGGAAAAGACCTTTAATATCAACAAGTCCAACTGTTATCTTAGCACTGCCAAATCCACCACTAACCCGTGTCCCTCGGCACCACATCTACATGTCTGTTAAATACATCTGGGGATGGTGACTCCACCACTTCCTTGGGTAGCCTGTTCTAGTGCCTGACAGCTTTTTCAATGAAGAAATTTATCCTAATATCCAACCTAAACCCCCCCGACACAACTTGAGGCCATTTTCTCTCATCCTATCATTTGTAACTTGGGAGAAGAGACCAACACCCACCTCGCTCCAACCTCCTTTCAGGTTGTTGTAGAGAGCGATAAGGTCTCCCTTCAGTCTCCTTTTCTCCGGACTGAACAACCCCAGCTCCCTCAGCTGCTCCTCATAAGACTTGTGCTCTAGACCCTTCACCAGCTTTGTTGCCCTTCTCTGGACACACTCCAGCACCTCAATGTCCTTCTTGTACTGAGGGGCCCAAAACAGAACACAGTATTCAAGGTGCAGCCTCACCAAGTACAGGGGGACAATCACTTCCCTAGTCCTGCTGGCCACACTATTTCTGATACAGGCCAGGCTGCTGTTGGCTGCCTTGGTCACACTGCTGGCTCATGTTCAGCCAGCTGTTGATCAACACCCCTAGGTCCCCTTCTGCCAGGCAGCTTTCCAACCACTCTTCCCCAAGCCCGTAGCACTGCATGGGGTTGTTGTGGCTCAAGTGCAGGACTCAGCACTTGACTTTGTTGAACCTCACACAATTGGCCTTGGCCCATCAATCCAGCCTGTCCAGGTCCCTCTGCAGAGCCTTCCTACCCTTAAGCAGATCAACACTCCTGCCCAACTTAGTGTTATGTGCAAACTTACTGAGGGTACACTCAGTCCCCTCGTCCAGATCATTGATAAAGATATTAAAGAGAACTGGCCCCAGTATTGAACCCTGGGGAACACCACGTGTGACTGGATCTTTCTTTCCACATTCATACCATGGTCATTGGAAGAAGTCTTACAGATCCCAGTGTGTTGTAGATTTAATCTTTCTTTTCAGTCTTCTATATGGCTTTCACATGCAGAATAGCATCTCTGTGCCACGTACAATTACATGAAGCATTAATCACAATAGGCAGCAATTTCTGCTCCTTTCTTCTTGCACATGGTGACCATGCAGGCCATTCTAGGATAAACTGTCTGAGATGAGGAGAACAGCTTCCCGAGTGTTTTGTAATAAGAAGGTGGATCTGGTATCATAAGAAATAAAGAGATGGAGGTAATGGAACTTGATAAAAGCAAACAGTAAGTGTATTGCACGGGAGGGGAGAGAGCGAGAGAGGGAACACAGGGTATCGATGCTAATACCACCACTGCTTATCACAGTGTGAGAATGGACTTGAGCTGTGGCTGCTCGCAGCACAATACAGCTCATTTTCAGTGAGTTTCCTCCTCTTTTCTGGATGACTCTTCAACGGGCACAAAACACTCACAGTGTTGCTGTCACATAAAAATGATTTAATAATTGGCAACTGAAGTGATATCAGGTTCCAGATGAAGATATGAAGAATATTACTGTATCCTTGAGTTCATAAGAAGATCTTGTATTAAATATTTTCTTAAATCAACATATTTATCCATCTGGAATTTAGGTGAAGAGGCTGTGCCTTCCTCCAGTTCATTAAAATAAATCAAATGTATGGGCACACATGTATATAAATTTTATTTATTATGTGTTACTGTGAGGAAAATTATATATAATTTCTTATATTATGTAAACTCACTGCTGTTACTCTAAGTTTGTTCTTTAAGAAGTTAGGGTAGTTAGGGCCTATTGTATATCTGAGAAAAATGACCTTTAGGAGACTGGTTCAAGGAGGAAGCTACCTACTCTAGAGAAAAGAACATTTCTTACTGAAAATCCTGCCATTGTTATAATCTCTCGTGGAAGTCTTTGTTTCTCCTGAGTCTCAGTTTGAAGAAGATCCTGGCACAGAGTGTTTTATCTCAGGTCATTCCATATCTTTCCAATCCTTTTTATTAACCATTTATTTTAATACTTTTTGTGATCACTTTGAGCTCAGTGGATCAGCTTCTTCGAAATGGATCTTTCTTTGAAATTTGCTGCTCTTCTGTGTATAGTGGTGTCAGGATTGACTTTCTCTTGTCCCTTTATAAGAATTAGCACAACAATGAATCATTTCTTGGTAACTGCGAGATCCGAAGCATACGAATCAGTCTCCTTTGCTCAACTACAGAATTTTGCTTTAAGTTACTTTTGGGGACAATATTCATGCTTGGAACCAAATAAAAATCAAGGAATCTCCTACAAATGTAGGTACTGTCTTCTTTGCACCTTAAAGGAAGGAATGTTAATGGTTAATCATTGCTATCAGACTGGTGCATGTTCTCTAGTCCTTCTGGACTGCTGTATATTAATCTTTTAAAAATTTGCCTCTACAGTCCTTTTTGAGGTTCTTTGTTTGAGATGACCGCAGTTGATACTTTTTCAAATTTTATTTTCGGGAACCTGTTCACCTGCATGAATCAGAGTTTGTTTGGTCTAGTTTTAGTTTAACAGGTACATAAAATCTCTTTCCTTTGCCAAATACTGAAGTTTGTTAGAGCTGCAGGGTTAGACTACCATTCTAGATGAATAGCAAGTGCCCTTACTCACGGTAGAGAATGTTTTAAGTTTAATTCTAATTAATACCTCCATCAGTTTAGAAATGTCATCTCACTAATAACCCCATAACTCCCAAGTTCTAGGAACTGGCTTCCCTTTAAGAATATATAGGCAGAAAGGGAACTTATGTGAGCATTTTTATCACTATGAGGGACAGCCTGGGCTGGTCCTCTCTCTCTCAAAAGGTCATGTGGGTTTGCATATGTACAAAGTGTATTGTTACTTGAGCATCCCAGTTTATTTACGAAATTTAGCAGGAATGTAAGCTGGGGAATTTTACCCTGTCACCTATCATGAACTTTCATATAGCTTTAGTGATCAAAAATTCATAGATGGTGTTTTGAAATACTATTCACTTTATTCACAGTAAGTCACAGATTGGTAGCTTAATTTAAAAGTGCCAATTTCTTGTCTTGAATTCATGCTGAAGTGTTCCAAGAATACTTCTATGCAGAAAATTAGATGCTACTGGAATAGGTGACAAAGCATCCTCTCCTCTCCTTTAAGTATTATTAAAGCAGACATTAGCACTGGATGAATTAAACATCCCCTCTTAGCAGAATTCTCTCGGTGTATTGCTATTTCTGATGATGCATACATTTTTCCTGGGACAGGAACAGTTTCAGTAAAGGAGTTGTCTATTTTCATGTTCTTTAAGCACTGCATATGCTCTTTGGGTGCCTCCTTAATTAATTTTTCCATGGTTTGGGATATGCAGGTTAGAGACATTCTGCCTAAGAGCAGAAGAGGTCTGAATCCAGATCAGAGATTAAATTGTATTTATATTCTGTTTTCAGCAGTGCCTGAAAGCAGATGCTTATGTCTAGTATTATTTGTTGTTATCTAATATGGTTTACAGCTCCTAATCACCAGTTATTGATGGACTTTCTAAGCAATGACTGTATTTGGACCACCACTTTTAAAATCAAACTATTTGTCTAACCTTTTTTTGAATCTATTTTTGGCTTTTAGTGTTATTTCAGCAGTAAGGAAAAGAGTTCCCACAATGTAACTGTGCTGTGAGGAAAAAGACTTTATGTTGTTGTGCTTACCCCAGAGTAAGCCTGGAGAATCTGCAGTCTAATGCTAATGTTAAACCAGTGTCATCATGCAGAGGAGGAAGCAGCATAATCAACAGAACCAGAAAAAATATTTTGTATTTTCCTATTTAGTGTTTCTTTTTTTGATGCTAGGTATCTGCACAAGCACAAGTTTAACACAGAAGCATGACACTGGGTTTGCTACATCTAAAGCTAAAGCAACAGATTGAAATCTGGGAAGCAGTAGCAAATAATTTCCATTCATACAGTGACATCCAGTGGGTCCCTCCAGAGGCTTTCTTCACATTTGGTTCCCATCCTTCTTCGAGCAGGAATAAATAGTCCTGTTAGTATCACTTTCAGATCACAATTTCAGACCACTGGGACTTCTCACAGTGTCAGAAAATAGCCCTCAAAGATAAATGGAATTAACTGTTTGCTTACTAGCTGTGGACAGTGCACATGGAAGAATCTGTTTAGATTTTTTTTTTTTACTTCACTAGACAGCTCCTCCCAAGCCAGTCAGACCCTAGTCTGTACTGCTGCTTGGGATTATTATGCCCCAAGTGTGGGGCTTTACATTGATCTTTGTTGTCTTCAGTTCTTGTTGGCTCAATCTTCCCAACTGTCCAGACTTCTGTGCATGTTTGCTCTACTTTCCAGCATATATATCTCTCCTCCCAGCCTGGTGTCAGGTGGAAACTTGATGATGACACTTTCAATACCAACATCCAGATTGCTCACAAAGATGTTGAATACTATTGAACCCAATAGTGACTTCTGAGGTACTCCACTCATACTCTCCAGCCAGAGTCCAAACTCCTACTCAAAGCAGGGTCAGCTATGAGATCAGACCAGACTGCTCAAGACTTCATTGAGCCAGGTCATGAAAACCTCCAAAGGTGGAGACTGTGCTACCTGTGTGGACAGCCAGTTTCATGGCTTGTTTGGTCTCATAGTGACCAGAAGTTTTTCCTTATATCTAATTGGAACCTTCCTTGATTTGATGTATGCCCTTTGTCTCTTGTCATCCCACTAGGCACCAGGGTGAAGTGCCCTGCTCCTTCTTTCCAGTAACTCCGTGCAAGAACTGGAAGGCTGCTATTAAGGAGTCTGCTTCCCTCAGCCTCTCCTCACAGGGCACATGCTGCTCTCTGACCAGGTTTTTTTACATATTCCATGCATGAAGGATTTAATGTTTAACACAATACTGTTATTTTTTAAGTTATCTTATGTTACATGGATTTTGATCTATCAAAGTGATATAGCCCTATACTTAAACCACAATACAAGTACAAATCATACTTAGAAGAGTATCGCAACTGTAATATGCAGTTGAGTCACAATACAAATGTGATTTCCATTACTGTTCTTTATAATATATTCACCATCATGATGTTGGGTGTTCCCAGCCTCCATGAAGGAATATGTGGGTTGAAACCCACTCAAGGCCATAGATCTGTTCAGAGTTCTTCCTGTTTGCTGTTTGTGTTTTATAACCTATGCTGGCCTGAGCTGTGCTGGTATATTTGCACCCTTTTGATTAATTCAGGGACCAACAGCTACACAGCCAGGACATTCACCCAGCTGATACAGCCATTTGCCTAGAGCAAAGGTTACCTTCTGGGTCCTTTTCTGCCGAGGTAAATTCACAGCTGTGCAACAGCTGTAATTCACACATCTTGTCATCCCCAGGCTTGCCCTGGTCACCTTGGTGCATCCTGTGGGATGCCCACCTTGTTAATACACACTGCTCTGGGCTCTCTGCCCCTTAGTGACCAAATGGCCCTTGCTGCTCCCTGGCAGTCTAACTCTGTCCTGACTGGATCGAGACAGATAGTGAGAGGTAAGAGAAATGAGTGACTGGAGGGAGACTGAGATAGCTAGGGATTGAAGCAGTCCTGCATTTCTTCTTGAGTGTTGTTACCTTTGCTAGAACCAAAGATGGCTTATCTTCTTGACCACTGATGAGCCCCCACTAGAACATCAGGCATCTTCATTCAGCTGCTTGATCACTTGCACTGCTCCTGAGCACTGATTGAGCCTGTCTCACCTCAGTGGAGGGTCAAATGCCCTGCTAGCCTCCAGTCACTAGGGTCCCTCTCAGCAGTCCTTTGTCAAACCCTTCTTGGGGTTCAGTTTGTTAAGAAAAGGTTTTTTTAAAAGGAGGATGGAGGAGGCAAATTATCTGTCTTGTGCCAGGTGCTATAAGAGAGGTGCCAATGAAAGATACATTCCTACTAGGTTTTATGCTTCCATAGTTCTCTGCCCTCTTCTCCCGTGTTTCTAGAGGAGGTGGTGGTCAGGATCTCTTCCTACAATCAATCGTTACACGGTTTAACGTTTGTTATTAGACATAGCACCTTGTTCAGCTGTAGGTTTGCATGCAGAACTAATCCTAGGCCAGAATTTAGATTAAAAAGGAGTAAATCAGACCAACTGTGATTCTCCTATGATTTGTTCTACATGCTTGTAAATACTTAGAGACATAACCAAGAATTATGTTCCTTTTTTTTTTTTTTTTTTTGCCTGGGCATAATTAAAGAGGGCTTCTCAATTTTTTGTCTTTTACAAATCTTGCTATACAGTGCAGGAGTTCTGTGTGTAAGTGTGGGAAGAAAAGTTCATTAAATTAAAATATGGTATGTGCCTGTGGTTGTAGTGTAGGTTGTTCGAAGGCTAATTTCCCAGTGACTGATTATCTTACATAAGGGTTTTAAAACTTAGCAACTCTTGTTCCCTTTCTCCATGTAAAACAACTCCAAATTATTTCTGTTTTCATTTTTCTCAATCGTTACATTTTTCTTCTCTTTTGGTGCACAGGAATTGGAGTCATAAAAATACTATAATGTTAATAGATTTGTTTCATAGTTCATGAGGTCAGACTTGTAGGTCTTCCTGTATGACTAACAGTGCAAAAATCTGAAATCAACTCAATCAATCTTGGGCATAAAATAACCGTCAATGAAGAACTGCTCATCCATAAATCAATAGAGACTAATCTCTGATTTATTTCTCTTTGAGTCACATGTTCTACTTTCACCATAAAAGCAGATAAAGGTAACTATAATTAAAATGTTTATTTCCCTCTTTACTATTTGTATTAACATTCATGCTATTGAATATATCCCCTTCATAATACTGTATTTTTTCAGTATTCTAAAGTTATTGTTTCATTAAAAATACCCCTGCGATATTAACTGTATAATAAATTACAATTCAAAATAAAATACCAGCTATTTCATCCACAAGAAAGAATAATAACACCATAATAAAAAGGAATAAAGTTTAGCAATATGATAATGTAGCATGAGGTTTTTATAGACTCCATGTAAATGTTAAAATCTATAAATTTTTTATATTGTGTAAAATTGTAAAAAATAGCAATGAAGGGTGTGGGGAGAGGGAAAAAAAAGCAATGTCAGCAGGCTGGTTTAATCCTGAAATTGATGTTATTCTGATTGCTGATGTTATTCTGATTGCTTTTTATAAGCTGAAAAAGAGTGTATAAAAATTATATGTACAAAATTGTTTGTTTCTCGTTTATCTTATTTACTGTAGGTATTAAAGGTAAATTGAAGAAGGAAAACTGTGGGTTTCCACTTTCCAGCCCACAGTATTGGGAAGTGAAGAAACTCTGAAGCCTAATCATCTCTCTTCTTGACTTCCCTTGTTCACATTCAATATCCTTGTACATACTCTGCCCTTAGTTTTACAACTATGCTTTAAAAAACTTCTGTATTTGGCTTATTCTTACATATTTGGGTTCTAACTGAAGGTAGAAGGACGTGCAAATAAGGGAAGGAGAGGATAGGACATGAATTCTTCCTTGCAACCATTTTCTTCACATTGCACTGGTGGGACATGAATTTAAAACCTTCATTTCCTTGCAGGCTAATGATAATTTATTTAATTGTACTAGTACAATACTTAATATTTCTTCTGACAGCAGATTGCACAAGGCGTTTGCGATTTGATTTAAATAAAGCTCTCTTAAATCAATTTTTATTTCCATAAAGGAGAAAGGAGGAAAGATATACACATGCACAAAGAGTATGGATTTCTAAAACAGATTCAATACAGGTGCAAATAACTATTGCTTTAAAAACCTGTGATTTTGGAAACCCACCACTAGCCAGCCTTGTTTTCTTGTATTGTGTTGGCCTAGGGACAGATCAACAAAATGTACTTGATATCCCCTAGAACATACTGACTTGTAAAATATGGGGGCACTTATTGTCCTCTCATGATGGAGTTGCTTCTATTTAATTAATAGGTATCTCATCACTGACAAGGACATCATACATTCTACTTGCATAATCAAAGTTCTGAAATTAAAAGTTTCTTTCTGCTGTAAACCTGAAACTTTGGTTTTGTGTGTGGGTCTTTAAAACAGCGGTAGTGAAAGGAGGGTATGGTGTCCTTCTTAGATGAAGAGATGTTCAAGAAAACATACCAATAAAAGACACTGAATAATCCAAAAACATTTAAGGACAACCACTGCTTTAATCTCAAAGGTTACAACTCTGAGATACTCTGTAGTACTAGAGTCCAGTTAGCTTTCCTCATGCATAGCAGTAGCACTCAATAGGGTAAGACAGAAAATTAAATACTGGACACAGCAAAAAATCCAGAGGCAATTTATATAGATGTAATGTTATTCTTCAAACTGCAATCCCCCCAGGATTACAGAGGATTACTGAACCTAAAGCACAAAGAGCCAAAGAGGAGTTGATTTGTGCCTCCTCTGTCAAGAGGTATCCTAGGGCAGATTAATTAATAAGAAAAAAACCCATCATCTGCACATCTCCTGCTTTATTCCATGCCAAGGAGGTGGGCTCTGGGGAAGGAAGCACAGACTTGCCCTCCAGCAGGAGCAAGTGAGAAGGGATAGCAGAGAGGGAGGCCTTTGCAACTATACTGCAGTCAATGAATATTGTGGAGAAGATGGATATGGTTTAGTTGTTCACTGTCCCTTCTAAAAGAAAAATTAAGAGGTTTAAAATGCAGCAACCAGGAGATAGACTCAAAACAGTCTGAAGATGTTCTTCATGCAATGGGGAGTTAAACTGTGGAAGTCATGACGACCCAATGGCCACCCTGCAGTTTCTGTTTTGACCCCAAGCCCTGCATGGAACTGTGATCAGTATGCAAAGGCAGTCCTGCAGGTGTCTCTAATGTTCCCTGTATCCAGAGCGACAGCCCCTGCCCACCAACTCCTTTAGCACCTTTTGGGAGCATCCAAATCAACAGCCCTCAGGGATCATCTCGAGGACAATCTGGTATGTGAGTTGATCTGCCCCTCTATCTCCACTGCCAGTGCCTCATAATTTTTGTCAAAAAGAAGTATGGGGGTTTCTGACCCTTTGAAGAAGGAGCTTGCCAACTTCAGGTGGCTTCAGTCTACCTGGGATCCACACACCAGCAGCTGGGGTTTACCAGGTACCCAAGGAAGTCCACCCTGTGCTGTTGAAAAGAGCAAATCTCTGGGGTTTGATACGGAGCCACTACTGCTCAAGCGACTCAGGACATCCCTGGCATAGTCTGTGTGCCTGTTGAGTATCAGGGAACCCGAAGATGTCAAGAATGCCACTACATAGTCATCAAGCAGGCTGTGCAGGACATCACTTACAGAACAAGGGAAGGTTACCAGAGCATAGAAGAGACCGAATGGTACTGCAAGATCCTCATAGTGTCTGTATCTGGTTCAGAAAGCAATTCTCCACTCTAGCATGCTGGAACTGCAGTTTCTTGGAAATCACCAACTTCTTTTGATGACTTGTAACAGGGTCTTCTAGTATCATGGCTACTATAACAGCACCCACTTGGAAGGGACATCACTTTCTATGGGCATAAGAAACACAGATTCTGAGAAACTGAAGCAGGCATTCACCACAGCCTGCCTCACAGTCCTGCCCAGGTATTTCATTGTGGAAGCAGATGCATCTGTGTTGTGGGGGCCATACTCTCCCAGAAGCTGGCCCAAAGCAGGACCCAAGACCCTGTGTCTATTTCTCCAGGCGGTTCACCACCACTGAGAGGAATTATGATGTCTGGGACAAGCAGTATCTGAAAATCAAAGTTGCTCTGAGGAGTAGCAGCACATTCTTGAGGTAGCAGAAGAACCAACAGTGGTGCTGACCTACCATCGGAACCTGAAATACAGTTGAGGGATGAGTTGCTCCTCTCCTCACGTTGTCTGCCAGGCTTGTCTCTCTCCACACTCTGTTAACTGTCCATTTATCACTAACTTTGGTTTCCAACGCAAAAGTCTGCCAGCCACACGACCTGCCTCACATGTACTGGTACCAAGTGACTGGCAGAGAAGGGGATTTGTTGGTGCAACTGACAACATGGTTGCCATTTCTACAGTAAAAGTACATTTTTCTTCATGTCCTCATTCTTGGAATGAGGTAGATGGTGCCTATGCCCATGGGCTCTTTCTCTGGGGATAGGAGCAAAACATAGTGGAGGTCTACATATGCTCTTCCTAGCAGAGCCAGGTGCTTCTCCCGTGACAGGCCTGTCTAACAGGCTGCCCCAGGCTCTGTAGTAGGCCTGTCCTAGCCATCTCATTTCTGAGTGCCTTGGATAGCCCTAGACTTTAGAGGGTCACAGGGGCTTGCTCTTCACACTCAGTTTCCACAGTAGACTCCACAAACTGAACCATGTAGTTGGCGGCCAGCTACTTCCCCTGCTGGAGCTTCAGCAGGACAGCCTTGGCCACTGCACAGTTGCGATCCCTCCAGAACTGCTCCAAATCTATTAAGATTTTGGAGCATAGGGCCATTGTCTTCCACATGGTCTAACTCCACTTCCAGAACATGGTTCTGGAAGTGAAGGAGTAAGAGATGCTGAATCAGCCTGAAAGGCTGTCGCACGCCTCTCCATGCTGACCACAGCTTCCTGCAGGATTCTAAGGTTAACCTGCAGCTGATGGGCAGCCTGAAGGCCAGACTCCCTGACAGTCAGCTCAGAGCTTGAGATGGCCCAACCTACCCATCAGGAAGCAGCAAGACTAGGGCTGATCTGCAATGAATGAGTCAAAAGCTGAGGGAGACTATCACAGGCAGATGGTGATCTCGCCAACCAGGGCACAGCACCCAAGCAGGGCAGCCTGGTGACAGTAAGATTCTGTTGACAGTCCAGGTAAATGTGAGATGGCAGGTCAAGTGCAACTCATGAAACCCAGGCAATACAGCTGCAGGGCACACAGCTGGGCACATGCCTACCCTCCACAGCGCTCAGGAAAGAGCTGGTGGTCAGGATCTGGGGACAAACAGAGCTACCCCCATAGCTGTGCTGACAAGTGTGGCACTAGCATGTACCTTAAGCTCCAGGCTAACATAACTAGGCAGCCACAGCAATTGGCTCCAGCCATCTTGCACCTTTGAACTAGAGCTTAAAACCCAGGCCAAGCATGTCTTGAAGGTGTTAATGTCAGTGACCAGAAATTATTTTCATGCTGTCTCTCCAGGCCCTTCAGTCACTTGTTGCTACGCTCATCCTGAAAAAGTTGCACAAAGATTTAGTGGAACATTTAATTGGTGGGGAAGGAGCAGAAATGCAGGCGCAGCTAAGAGTGACGATAGATTCAGGCTTGCCAGTTCTTTTGACATGAACAGAAACGTTGGGCATAGAACCTGTGAGACCACCTGCTCCCAATTCACAATGAGTAACTGCTACAGCATCCCGACATCCCTATTAGAGACACGGACAGATTTTGTGGATTTTGGTTTGTTTTACTTTAAACAAAAGCCTTATATTGAGACCTAGGTTGCAATCCAAATCAACAGGACTGGTCCTTCTGTTGTCAAGTACTAAACGTGAAAATGCCTTAAACTTTATCTTAAATACAAATTGCAGCATTTGGACTACAAAATTGTATTTTATAGATAAAACTGGATTTCAGGGAATGAGGAAATTGCAGTTACTCGATCCATTTTCAGACTTAAAATTTAACTGTATGGATTGTGTGTTATTGGAAGCAAAACAGAACAACCAACTATTAAAGATGTGCTAAAAAGAGCAGTAGATAAAAAAAATCACATATTCCTTGACCAAACCCAAGTATTACACTTGAAAAAAAGTTAAATTACTGTTACATGTGCAGTCACCGAATTAGGAGGAAAGTATCCCCCAGCTAAACTATTCAGAAAAATTATACCGAGAAGTTACCACTAAAACAGGTAAAACAAAACATGTCTCTATTGCCTGCTCCATGTTACCACCTTTTTTAAAAACTGTGCTGTCATTCAGAATGAAACATTCAATAAAGGGGCTGCCATTTAAGTCTCTACAAACCAGAACCCTCAAAGTAAAATTACACCCTGAAGCACTGCAGGTATGTGCATAGGCACAGATTTTCAGCACTAGCATTTCTGCCCGAGGTAATCTGATGTCCTTGGTTTTATTCTAGTCTCCGTTTCCTCCTGCTCACACCCCTGTACACTTGTTTATGACACCCAGTGTGACTGCACAATGCCATTTAAGAAGTACAGTAAGAGGTCAATCATTTTACAACCATACCATTCACATCCCTACTGGTGCTGGTTTTTTAACATGCAGTTGGCTGGACTCTCCACACTCCAGCTGAGACAGCCGTTTTACTTAAAAGTTACCGATGAACATCTCAAATACATAAAAATAAAGCTGTGCTTGTCCTGCATCTACAAATCCACATTTTGTAAATCGAATCAGCCGTACCATACAGTATTAAAGTAAAATGTGCAGTAATTTCCTATTAAGTTACTGCCATATAACTATGCATTCTTCCAAGGCACAGTACACACAAGAACTCCTACAATGGCAGATCAGCCCACCACACGAACATTTTAACCCTCCAAGGAGACAGTGGGATGTGTTCTGCTCATTGGCTGTACTGAGTGACGTAAGGCAGCACAAGAAGCATAACCAGGCAATTCAGATGTCCCAGGTTCTTCATCACAGTCACAATGAATACCCCTACACAAATGACAGATACAAAGCTGTAAAATATAATACGGGAATATAATTTTATTGTGTTAATCTGCATATGTATTGGTACAGCTGTTCTGTGAATGCATCTGTGGAAAATTTCTCCATAACTCTGACTCTCCCAGCTGCTCCCATTGTGTCCTTTAAGAGAGGATCTCTCACAATTTTTTCCATGGCCTCAGAGAATTGCGTTGGCAGAGGATCACACAAAAATCCTGTAACATTATGCAAGACTGATTCTAACGGACCACCTGAATTAACAGCCACAACTGGACATCTCATGTACATTGCCTCCAGAGGAACAATGCCAAAATGTTCATTGCTTGGTGTATAAAGCACACACACAGAGTTACTTAAAAGAGAGATTTTCTGTTCATCTGAGAACGACCTCAGAAAGGTGACATGGTCATTAATACTAAGCTTGGCTGCAAGTCTCCTCAGCTCTTCATAGTGCTCCACATTTTCCAGAACGCGTTTATCATAACCACCTGCCATAACCAAGTGAACTTCATTCCACTCATGAGAGTCAAGTCTTCCTCGAAGCTCACGCAAAGCTTCAAGAGCCAGTGCTAGATTTTTTTTTCTCTCATACCTATTAATGGAAAGAAACAAGAACTTTTTCCTTTTGGGTATCAGGTCAGTTATGTCCGCAGGAGCTACTGCTTCGAAGCTACTGATATTGAGCGATGGGTAGAGGACATCTGGGTTTATGTGAGATAAAGACTTAAACGTGTCCTTGAACACACTGGCGGTGAATTTGCTGTTCACAACAATACAGTCTGCCATGCCAGTCGTGTACTCTTCCAGCCAGTCGAGTGGTAACCTGTAGATGCGCTTTAGGAGAGATTCTCTCTTGGTTAGAAGCTGATCGGGAAAGTGACAGTAAAACAAGACCTTCTTGCGGGTTCTGGCCAGTCTGAGGACAGGAATGCAGGCAGACACCTAGTGCGACCAGGAGAGGCAGGACAAGAGAAGGCATCGGTTATTTGTGTTAGTGCTGCTGGTGTGTACCTGTGATTTCAGAGCCATGCCCTGAGAGACACTTCCTTGCCAGCCAAGGGCCTTCTCCCCCTCTCATTCCCCTCCGCAGGCGCCCTGCCCTCCCCCTCTCCCCTCCACGAACGC
>VZRW01002149.1:169687-244517 GCA_013398125.1 Aegotheles bennettii
TCGCCAGGGCTCAAAGTGTGAGTTGGATACACGGGCGGTGCTGGGAGGGGGTAGGGGGATGGAGGCGGGGGCTGGTGTAAGCTTTCCGCCTTTGGTCAGTGTTCTGGTCTGGTTTTTTCTTCATGGGAAAACATGCTGAATTCGTGGCTGCTTAGATTTGGGGTGAAATATCTTGTTCCATCTGTAAACCCGGAGAGGTAGTTGTTAAAGTTATAGTGGCTTTAAAAAGGTAGGTGAAGTTGCATTTGGTAAACATACATAAGTGGTCTTTGAAGACTGCAAGCAGTCCCTTTGAAGTTGGGAAAGATTATTATTGCAGTGAATTTAGGCATCTGCATGCATGTTTTTGTTCTCTTTTAACTGAACTGTTGTTTTTCTTTATTAATAGATTAGTTGTGGTCCTGTGCCCCTCCCCCCCAAAACAATATAACTGATAATGCCACATGCTTGCAGAATCTCAGATGCTTTTATTAAAAAGCTGAAGATAAATATTTTAGCTAAACTTGCAAGGCGAGTGGCATTCCAATAGCTTGCATATTTCTGTTTTTACAAGGTGAATATTCCAAGATTATAGCCCTAATATCTGGTGATAGTGTCCCTTTAGCTGTGAAGAGAGCCTAAGGTTTTACTTCTTGGCCAGTTTGGGTCATTCAGATCAGTTTCCCAAACAAACTTTGACACCTAATAATGAGGTAACAAAGACAGAAGGTGTATTTCAAGCTGATGGGTGTGTGCCAAGTCATACCCTGAGTGGGTAGTTTGAGCTTCTTGTAGAGTTATACTTTGTGGCCTCTTGTTCTTACTGGGTTGAAGAGACTCGAGACACTTAGGGGTGCCCCTGTTGCTTCTTTTTACTGGAATCCATATTTTATTTTGGAGCCTGTTAAAGGGGCTGCTGCTGGCTGCGTGAACACAACATTTGGGGAAAGGCTGGTGGTAGTCTAATCGGAGATTGTGCCATGAGTAATCCTTTCTCTGAAGTAATCTTAAGTCTTTTCATGTGTGCTTGATACTTCAAAAACCAAAACCTATACAGCAAACCATTGAAGCAGTGGTGTTTTGCTACCGCGGGTCTTGCTTTCTCCATTCTGAATCCAGAGGGGAGACAAGGCAAAGAAAATAAGAAGGCAATGAGCAGTGATAGCGTTCTAGAGCAAATCTGTGCAGATAGGCAAGGCAACTGTTTTCTGTATTTGGTCTACTGAAGCTCAATGTAAAAAAGGAATAAAACCAAACAGGAAAAAAGGTTCTACCAGTAGGTAGATTATTTTTTTTCAATAGATGTGTGATACAAAGTTTCCTTGTGAATCCTTTGGTTTCACTTTTGATGTAGAATGGCTACTCAATTGTTCTAATCTTCAATACAAGCAAGTCAGTAGATAGATTTTTCCCTTCTGTTTATGTTGCAACACAGTGGTTCCCAATTTTAAGTTTTTGAAACAGTGGGAGTGGTTTGGGTTTTTTTTGCAAGCTACTATAGGTAGCTGTATGGTCAGGCTTTCAATGGAAGAAACAAATTTTAAAAGGGAATTGATTCTGCAAATCACCTACGCATGAGATGTAACACTTTCTGAACCAGGGCTTGGGAGCAACTTTCTTTTCATATATTTTTGTATGTATGTTTTTTTCATAGCAACCTATTGTTGTGATCTCTGTCCTGTTCAGTAGGCTCAAAAATGAAAATGGGTTATAGAGAGGTTGTGTTTGTCTCAATAAAGGGCTTCTGTCAAGGCTGTTTTAAAAAATGGTTTTAATCACTACTGCATAAAGTAGTAGTGTAAAAGCCTAGCCTGGTAGTGGATTTTGTTGTGTGTTTTCTTTTGTCACATTGTTTAAAATACAAGCTGTCAAAATTACTGTGAAAAAATACGTAAGACCTGAGAACAGGTTATTTAATGCTAGCTATGATCAGAAGAATTCGGCGCTAGATCGAAAGTTTTATATTTTATATTGTTTGTAATTATACCTCTGATACTTCATGTATTTAATATCTGTACTCAACATCAGAAATTATAAATATGTTGAATAAGGAAGCTGCCTCAGGGAAGCACGTTCATCTGTAGTACAGGATGCTATAAAATATGTATGTCCTTAAAAACAATATTAGCTAAAGGGAGCTGTGGGCATCTGGTTGAGGGTGGGTTACGGTATTTCTCTCTCTAAAACGGATTACCTGTGTTGAAAAGAAGACTAAACCAAACCTTCTTGCTCTTTCTGTGGTACTTGGTGTCTTGTCTTGAGCTTTTGTGCTTAAAGAGCTATAGGCAGTGTTTCCTCTGAAGCCATGACAGAATTAGATTGGGTTTTTATGCAGCCGTATGAAAGACGTTCAGAGAATTCACAGGACCACATCTTTAGAGGTGCCTGGATCGGGCTATTAATTTATTTAGTGAAACTGCATGGTGGGCTGAGAAGATACAGGTGTCTGGAGTGGGTTGCAGGGTTTCAGCAGGTTGTCTGTGGAACTGGAGGAGATGAGAGACATGTGTCAGTCCTGGAAAGCTGATTATTCGATAGGAGGATCAATGCAATCTGCATGTTCAAACAAACACCAAACACGCAAACAATGCCTCCTGTTTCCATGTTTCCTGTTTCCATTTCCATGTTGCTCTCTTCTGGTTAGTGCTGCTCCTCTGTTCTGGTGTGCCTTTGGCAAAGAGTAGCTTGTGTGTTACTACTACTCAAGGCTCAGATGAACTGAATAGTAATTCAGATACGGTGTAAGGACTTTGTGCACCTGATATCATTATGATTTACATTATGTAGGACGTAAACTTCAAATATTCATAAAACAGTGAGGATTGAGAGGTGCATTCTGTTGCTTAGTGAAAGATAGCCCTAGACAGGAGTTGCTTATACGGTCACTGTGTGTGCGGACTTTTTTACTTTGTGTATGTTGTCATTGGTTTATTTGCTAAATGCTTCATGTCTGTGTTCAGGGTTCTCAATACCCAAATAAGACTAAAGTATGATAGATAATATTTGAGTTTTAAAACTCAATGGAATATTAAATTTATGAACATTTGAAGTACACAGACCATGATCTCATGGAAAAAAATGTTAGTGAATTGTTTCAATCTGTTTTCAGTTTCTTTTTTACTTCATATTCAAGTAACATTTACCTGTTTATAACCAGTAACCTGGAGGGTAATCCAGTGTGTAAGAGAATTCATGAAACAGCTGATTTAGTCTCAACATGCACCCTAGGATTAAACTTTCTAAAAAATATCCTAATACAATTTCTAAACAATGTATAAAAGTGAGAAAGAAAAAAAGAAGTTAAGAAATTTGTTAATTTATTCATTTTAGGTAATGATTTAATGATGGCGTTAACTTTGATGTTCGGTGTATCTTTTTCAAAAAACCATAAGTCCCCATCTCTTACCCACTGCTGCCATTGTTTTCAAATGAAATAAAACCTCTGAAAAAACAGCTAATGTGAATTTTATGCCAAAATTTTACTAGACGCTAGAGGACTCTCTTGGTTTTTGTATCTGACTACATCTCTGCTCAGGTGACTATCTGAGTAGTAAATACAGATGATAATTTTCTGGAGATTGTTTGCACAACGATGAGTAATAGTGAAACATTAATTTTTAAGTAAGTGGGGTTTTTTGTTACTATATTGTGCTTTATACGTTTGTAAAACTGTCTTTAAAAACATAGGGCAGCAGCAGTTTTTGCTAGAGATGGCTATCTAATTCTGTGTTATTTAAGGTATTTCTATAGGAAGAGTTTTCTCATACAATTTCTTACAAACTGATGAGTTCACTTGGCTGATAATGACTGGCCTTCGGACAAGGCAGACCTTTTTTTGTGTTAATGCATTTTTTTTTCTTTATTTTTAGTGGGCCTGTTCCAGTTTTGGTCATGAGTCTTCTTTTTATTGCTTCTGTGTTTATGCTGCACATCTGGGGTAAATACACTCGTTCATAGATTCAGCTGCCAACTTAAAGCATACATCTTGGACCAAAAATATGGTGGATCCTGATTGTTCTTGGAGAGAGACTGAGGAAGCTTCCTATCACCTGTTGAAGTCCTGTCAACTTTGTCAACTTTGGCTCTAATACCGAGTGAATTTCTCAGTTCTCTGTTTGGGCAGGTTTCAAGTTGATCATGGGTCATTTTATATTTGTATCTGTACACTTAGAATACAGGTATTGCAATAAAAGTTGTATATGGAAATGGAAACAGTCTTAACTGTTCTTTTTTCCTCTTCCAACATATCGCAACTAAAACATTGTACTCGTGGTTTTCATATATAACCATGTTTCTGAGTGAATGCCATTTGACAGTTCAAACCAGATTCTTCTGTAGTGTACATTGCTGTATAATTTTATGCCAGAAGATGACTTTTTTTTTCAGAGAGAGAATGGGAGAGGCAAAATCAGATGCACGAACGTGTGAAGGTAACAAACATGTTTGAAGCAAAACTGAGGTATGCTAACTTTGCTGGTCATGTTCTGGTAACTCCAGGAAAATAGCTGGATTTATTTCCTAAATGCAAATTAAACTTTACTTAGTGTTCATCATACATAAAAGTATGTAGGTGTGCTTCTTTTTGAAACTGCACTTGAGGAACAACATGAACCAGTACCCAACTGATTTTAAGAAGAATAATTGTGTGGCTGTCAAAGACACATTTCTTCTGCAGGTCCGGACTCTTTTGAGACTTAAGAAGGGAAATGGAATGAGAAGACTGGAAAAGCACTGGTTGCATTTTAGATATCAGGACATGCAAGCAAGCTGAGATACAGCTAAGTGGCTCTTCAGATAGTCACTATTTTCCTTCTGGGTGGTGTTCTTCATTTTCCCTCAGGACAGTCAGACAGCTCTTCCTTCTCTATTTAAAGGTACATACATACTGGTGCATTAGAGTTTCAGTTGTTTCTTACTGCCGATGTTGTCTTGAGATTCAGATAACCGAATCAAACCTTTCCATGCAGTTGAATAGAATTATTTTAGCCTGTTGATCATGTTATGTTCCCTGTCTGAATATCAGCTTGTAATAGGAAAACAATATTCTTGGTTATGCAGCCTTCATACAAGTAGTGTTGATTGCTGACATGTTGGAGAAGCAGCCATTCTTACGCACCACCTTCCTATAAAGCAATTCTTGCAGTAGCATGGCTTCTGAAAAGAAGAAACTGTTCAGGGAAAAATGAAACAACACCAAAAATAAGGAGTGTGGTCTATAAGGATAACTGCTTTGAGCTGTGCTTATGCCATAATACTAGCGTAGATGTAGGGGGAAAGATAGAAGACTTGGAGCATAAACTGAAAATGGTCTTACAAAATATAATGGTAGGAGGGTTTCTGAAGGAGTGAAAGTTGAGGAAGAGGGAATTCTGGTGGCTCAACGGCAGTGGGGTAGCAGAATACACTAAGCGGTGGAAACTGAACCAAGTAAGTCATGTATCAAATGAAAAAGGATCCACAAATCACTTACCACTATGCATATGGAAGGAAAGTAAAAACACAAGGAAAAATCAAACAAATGGCTCACCACTTCAAAAGGCAGAGGTAAGGATCTCTTGTTTAGATGTTCTGCCTAGTAACAAAACAAAATCAGTGATTCCATTTTAAGGCAAGAAAAAAAATGCAAAGAGAAGACCAGATGTAAGTCAATTGTCTTAATGACCATGTGGATGCACTGTGCTGCTGACTTAGTTTGTGGTACTCAAAGGGATAATGTACTCTAAAAGAGTGTAAGGGAAAGGAATAATGGGTAACAGTAATATCTAAGTAGGTAACCTCTTCTCTACTCTTGATAATAGAGTTTTCTAACACAGCAGGAAACAATTTCCTTTGAAACACATCTGGGCCCTAAAGGCTGTTTTGCCATGTTAAATAATTCCATTTAAAGCCTTCCATATTTTTGCTTGCATGGTGTCTTGCTGCTTCTAAAGACCAAAATCAGCTATGAACAAAGATCTTTATCTCCATAACAATAAAGGTTCAGGAAATCTGGAAGAACTTACATTTTCAGGGAAGATATGATAAAGTACTAGAATATTTTATTCTTGACTTAAAAATATATTTGCAACCTTGGGCTCCATTATTCCTCAAGTGAAGTGGTAGTTTTATAAGGAAATGGTCCTGTTGTACATGAGTACATCTGTGTCACTTAAGCTTTCCGTCCCTCTGCCAGCGATAGATTGGATAGGAAAAGCCTTTGATAGCCTTTGATAGGAAAAGCCTTAATCTTCACCCTTGCACCTTTTTGCACACTCAAGTCAATCACGTACAAGTCATGCATCTGTAGGGATGGGGACATCCTTAGTTCGTATGTTGCAGAACTACCTTTTGCTTTTGCTGTCTGTGCAGAAGCCAGCTCTACTATGCAAAAGTAATCTTTATTTTCTCTAGACTTCACTAGTTGCTGGTATCCAGCTGGTATATCCAGGCCCACCTTTCTTCTAGCGCGCATGTAGCGTGTGAACTCCTCCTGTCTTTTGCCATCATGTCATGATAAATACTGTGCCTCTGATAATCACTCAGTGTTTCTTGTTCTTGAAGGGACCAAGGGGAACGGCAGTTGTTCAAGTACGTAATTCCTGACTGTCCCACACACACGCAGCTATTTTGCAGCAAAAGGATTTTTTAATTTTATTACATCAGACTCTGAGTTTATCATCCAAGAAGAAACTGTAAACTATTTCCAGTATCTCATCTATCTCCAGCTGTTCCTTAAGCTCTCTGAGCCTATCAGATGTAACCTAAACTAGCATAAGCTCTCTTCAGTACTGTTTACAGTAAGTTATAATGCCTTTACTGCAGGCACATGTGTATAGATACATGCATCCACATGTGTAGGGTTGCTCTATCAGTTTAGAAATGCAAAGGGGTATGTCTCTGAAAATGGTATGCCCTTAATTGAACTACACCATGACAGCAGTGTAAAGAAGCAAACAGAACAGCTTGTGTTCTCTTCTTCAGCTGTGTTGGCTGGAGATGAGTGGATGCTGTACTGATATCATGTGGTGAGGGCTAAATGATTTTATAAATATATTAATGGATTCTGTGAGGGGCTTGGTTTCTTTTTTTTTTGTCTAGAAAAAGAGTTACCTCTTGTTTCTCCAAATGCTAACTTATTATATACTTCCAGCTTTGATAATAAGGCTGCATTTTATATTATTATTTTAGCTGTTTATATAAATGTGCTTGATAGAAGGCTATGCTTTGTAGACTTGGCAGTGTTAGTAATGCACTAAGAGTGTTAATTTTTCCTAACTTGGGATGTCAGCTATAAGAGGGGACTGCCTGCCTTTTGTCTTTTTTTTTTTTTTTTTGAGGGGAAGCTATAGCATTTGTGATTTCTGCTTTGATTTCAGAAGCTGGTGAAAAGAAAGGCAGCCAAAGCAAGAGCAGGTGTGAAGTTACTGAGTACACCCTGTTGTGACCCTCTTCTCTTCTTCCTTCTATATTCTAGTTGTCTCTATTTCTCTGGAGACTGCCAATTATAGTGAATTGTGCCATGGGGTAGGATAAAGCTCTGATGCAGAGATGTGGCAAGTAGTAACAATAGCGAACAGAACAGACCAATTTTACTTATGACAAACTCTTAGTTTAGATGTGGATCACCAGAGGTTTGACACCTTTATCTCATACTCTGATGCAGGTTGTAAATAATTATTCCTGTTTCTTATTTTGAAGGATTTTTCATGCAGCTGCATTCCAGAAGAGTGTGTGCAATTTTTTCATCAACCAGAAATGGAGGAATTCTTTGAAGTTACACTATCATTTCATAAAACGGAATTAAGCAAAACTTTTGATGCACTGCCTCCTCCAAAGAGCTCTGTCTTAACATTAACAAAGTGAAATTCAAGTTAGTGTAGTGTGGGGTTCTTTTATTTATTTTTTTCTTAGCTTGAGCATTTATCACTGAGTAAATACGTTGACTTGTTTTCCTCTGATCCTACAGAGAGTTATCAAGTATATTTACAAATGCTGCAGACGTAAGACATCTCAGTGAAATGCTTCCAAAATAAAACAGAACTAAATTTACAGTCAGTACATGCCAGTTCCAAAGGGATTGCATCCCCAACATGTGTTAATTATCAAACACTATTCTGTGAGACCTTCCAAGTTTATTAGATACTGATCTGATTGTTTTTCTTGTAAGGTAATATGGAAAGAACCTAAAGCAATGTTGTCTTAAATTCCCAAGATTGGCTAGTAAGTAATGTTACTCCTTTCTTACATAAAGTACCATGCAGCTAAGAATATGGTATATGTTATAATCAGTGGAGAACATACGAGTTCCCCACCTCAGGATGACATCTGTGAGGGGAAAAACCCGTAACAGTATTATACGAACTGCTGAGAAGTTTGCAAAGGACCGAACTATTGTAATTGCGTGTGAACCTGAGGCAGTTGTGGGGCTGGGTAGACCTAGCTTTCTGATTTTGTTTCATTGTTGTTTTCATGCTCCTTGCTGAAAAGTGTTTGGTTTGGTTTTTTTACTGCTTTTTATGGCATTTGAGCATGATTTAAAAACAAACAAACAAAGAAAAACTTTACAGAAGGTTGAAAACTTGTGCATGGAGGAATTCCAGTGGTGGGTAGTAGAATGAGAGCCTTTCCCTCCTCCATTCCAGGTGGAATTAAATTCTGAACAGAGAATTAATTTCTGAACAGAGAAAAAAACTCAGAACACCTGTTGGAAGAACAAAAATGTTTTTCCTAGTTCTGCTTCCAAGAATATTTTCTGACTCCAAGCTGAAATTATTTCTAACCACTTTCTGCCCCATGGAAACTCAAGAACAGAAGGGCATCAATAGGTCTCTTGTCTTGGACCACTGCATGAAGGTTAACCACTTTGAGGGGAAAATGACTTCTCGCATCAAACCTTGTATTTCCTGGTGCCCAAGCAAGGTAGTTCACCTGCAGCTGTTCCTTCCTGATATTTAAAGAACGCCACCACTTCATCCAGTGATAGCCCTTTCTCCCCACTTTTTCCTGACTTTTCTTGAGGATGGGTAACTTGATGAACTCCTTTTCTCTGCATGAGCGACACAGAAATCTAGCCTCTCTAAGACGAGATTTAACTTCAGTTAACTTTAGATTTCCACGATGTAGCTCATAGTTGTGTGCCTTTTGTAGTCACTGGTGACAAACCTGCATTTCTAGGGTTTAGTTCTGCTAACTCATTTTGGTGTCAGGTGAAAAAGTACTGTGTAGGTACCTGTTGCTCCAGGCATTTGAAGAACTGTGGACAGCAACTCGGAGTAGCTGGAGCATTTTTGTGCATTGTAGGTGCCAAAATGTTTGAGATTAAATCCAACCCTACATCCCAGCTGCTGTTGACAGAGCTACTGATCTTTAACTTCATTTTGGGGATGAAATAATCTGAGTCTACAGTGATGATGAAACCAAAAACGCTTGTGAAGTCATATTTGGCACGTCACAGTCGTCAATAAAGACTTGCCAAAGAGCAAAAATTTTAACAGCACCATGATCCTTGAAGAGGAAATAATTGGCAATCCAGGAAAGCACTTTTAAAAATTCAGTAAATGCTGATGGAACATGTTTTTTCCACATAGCTATCTCTGAACCATTTCATTTTAACTTGCTTCATGTTGGTTGTACTAACACAGAGTTAGACACTATCTGCTAGTGCCATGACATTGCTAGGCAGGGTTTTGTGCAATGTACAGCAACTGAGTCACCTCTATGTAGTGGGGAAAAAAACAAAAACAAACTGAATGGATATAAATTTTGACTAGTTTTAGTTTTGTATCAAAATAATTGCGTAACTGATGAGGACTAAAAAAATCTCTTAGAGAAATGTTGGCAAAATTTTGTGTTTGTGTGATGGGCTTGGCTATCTTATAGTGGAGCTAATGGGAAAACTGCTAATCATCTTTGTGAGGAGGATGAGGTAGTTGTAGGTTTGTGTCAAGAAGGAAATTTGATGCTTTTACTGCTTGCTTTCTAAACTTGCTATTTACTGTAAACCTGAACTGGTGATTAAATTCAATTTGATTAGAAAAATAGACCCTCTTTGTACTTTAAGTAAGGAATGAGATATAATACAATGTACTTCCTCCAAAGAATTGCATCTATTTTATTTTTTAATTTTTTTTTTCAATATTTGATCCATTACAGAGACCAGGAGCAAGAATATATTTGGTTGAAGTTGCAGACACTAGGCAGATTGTGGGAGTTTATGGTATGTGTGTTCTTAATGCTGTAACACTCTCAAAGCCAGGTCCGTGACAAAATTGTGATTCTACACTTTTGAAATACGCCACAAGGGACTGATAGAAAGATTAACTTCAGAAATTAGATGATACCTGAACCTGATGACATCAGAAGGTTTTTAGAAACGTGCGTGTGTTGGGAGCTAAAGATGCAACCTTGACATTCAGAAATATTGGAGTGTTTCTGAACCTTTCATTCTGAACCTTCTGGACCTTTCTTGTCATGTCATGTGATGTTTTCACTCTTTTTCTTCACAGACCAGTAAAACAAGTACCATACCGTAATGTTTAGGACTGTATCTGTAGCTTGCCTGTGGGGTGGACTTCTGCCCAAATATCAGAGGTAGATGAGCAGAGCACAGCTTGCTGGGGGGGGACCATGCATGGGAAGGGTAGGCAGTGCAGCTTTGGGTAGGTGTACTGGCAACCTGGTGAGATGGAAGGAGGAGGAAGTCAAATGATGGAAGCAGAAATCACTGCCCCACCCCCCTCCCTACCCCACTGATAGCAGAGATGTTGTTTGTATGCTTTTGTTATCAGCAGACTTCAGCATCATATCCAGCATACCCCAAGGACAAATCCAAGTAGTTCTGTTCGAGTAGCTCAGCACTGGTTTCTTCTGACCAAATGTACTAGTATTTTGACTTTTTAGGTAGCTGGGTTAAAATATATGTATGTGTATTTGTATGGCGTTAGACTGTTTGAGGAAACTGTAACTAGGAAATTCCTCTCACCCCCAGATACCAGCAGGAAGAGGAAACTGGGGACACTGCCAATTTGCTTTGCGCAGCAGGTCAAAACCTGCCCTGTTGAGTCATCTTAAATCCTGCCTTCAGTGAAGTGTCAGCACTCTGACCTTTTCTTTAGCTTGGTTTTCTTTTGCAGCTGTTCCCTCAGGCTGTGGAAGAACTGAGTTCCATCATAGTTTTATGCTTTGGAGCAGTGGATCTCGAGGCTCAAGTGGAGCAACAGCTATATAAGATGTGGTGCATCACAGATGCACCAGATATAGCTGCAGTGCAGTTGGGCTCCCTCCTTGACCTTTGAGGTCTGCCAGCAAGGCAATGTGATAAGCTCTGCAGACCCCAAGAACAGTTTTGGTGAAACCAGGCAGCCTTTGGAAGTGACTTGTCAGGAAAAAAAAGGAAGAGGTAGGTGTCCCTTTCTGCTTTCTGAGGGTATAAATAAAGACTGAAAGATGTTGGGTTTTTTTAACTGCTTCTACCTCTTTCAACCTCTGGAATTGGCTTTTCTTCTGCATTAGAAATTAAGGCATCTTTAGCTATACCTTTTATCTGGAGAAGTAGAGAAATTATGAAATCACAAAGTGTTAAGAGAAAATGGAGCAGTTCTGTCCAAAAGGATGACTAGAAGATGCTTTCTTCCTTAAAGAAGCTATTTAAATCAATAGCTAATATCTTGGTGAAGGATGTTTTCATGTTTAGTAGCCTCAGCTTTTCATGTCTCGACTACATTCTCCATAAATAACCATGAAAAGATAGAAGGTAGCTTGCTGCAACTTACAGTATATGGTAGATGTAAATAAAATAAGCCACATCTTCCCCCAGAGCATGTTCACATACAAAAACCGAAAAGTCTTCCTCCTAAACAACAAAATTAGCACTTACGAGAATCTGATGCTGTTATAAATTCATGATCTTTTCAAAAAGTAATCCGAATAAAAATAATTAAATTTAATATTTTTAATGTATTTTTAAATCAATATGCTTGACTTTCTATAATATCAAAATTATTTTAAAAAATTGTTATTTTTTAAATATATTTTTGTTTTGATCAAAATTAAAATGAAAAGTAAGTTTCCAAATGTCAACACTTTACATGAACTGGAAATTCAAATTGGAACCAGCACTTAACACTATAGCTATGGCAACATGAAATGACTTTGGAGATATGGGTATAGGTCATAACAAAATGTACTTTGGAAGGGACCCCTGCACATCTTTGGTCCAGCCCTCTGCTCACAGCAGGGCAAGCATCAAAGCTTGATCAGGTTGCTGAGGAACTTGTCCAATTGCATTTTGAAAAACTCAAAGGAGGGAGATTTCAGCGTTTCTCTGGGTACGTGTCGATGTGCTTAACCACTCTCTGGTGAAGATTTGACCTTGCAGTGATTGCCTCTCATCCTTTTGCTGTGCACTGGTGAGAGGGCTCTAACTCCATCTGCTCTCTAACATTAGATAGGTGAGGACAACAGCAAGTGTTTCCCCTTTAGTTGTCTTGAGCTAAACAAACCTGATTGCCTCTGTCCCTGTGTGTCATGTGCTCCAGCCTCCAACCATCTAAGTGGCTCTCTCATAGATTCTCCAGTTTCTTATTGTTTCTTTTGTACTGGGGGCACAAAACTAGACATAGTATTCCAAATGGGTGTCAAATAAAGGCGTATCTTTAGGATTACTTCCCTTGACACATTTTGTGCATCCTGCTATATAGTTAGGCTTCATTGCTGCAAGGGCATGCTACTGGTTCATGTTCCACTTGTCCAATGGGACACCCAGGTCCTTTTCTGCAGGCCTGCTCTCTGGTGAGTCAGGCCATGTCTTGTTGCATGGTGTTGCTCCAACCAAGACGCAGGGCATCCTAAACTTCAGGATGCCTTGCATTCCTAAACTTCAGGAGGTTTTTGTTGGCTCATTTTCCCATACTGCTAAGCTACCTCAGATTGCAGTGCTATTCTCCAGTTTAGCTTCCAGTTTCTGAAGTTCAGTATCCTCACAAACTTGCTGAAGATGCAGATAATGAGACCAGCATGAGAATAAATCTGCATCACTGCAGGTTTACTCTAAGCTCCTGTCCCTGTTTTTGACCACCCTCATAAGAACCTGATATATCTGAGCGTGTGTGCAAGGCTCGCGTTGAGATACTGGATTTCATGAAAGAGCAGGCTCTTGCCCCATGCTCTACTTTGCATGGAGGATGCGAGTGAAAACTCAGATGTGCTTGAGAGTGCCTTCCCAAAATTCACTAGGTGCTGTTCCCAGGCCGCCTGCTTGTTCATTTGTCACTCACCACCTGTGCATTCAGATCTGTCTGCTGGTTTATAAATGAATTTACATAAAGTTCTTACTTCTCAGTAGCCTACACCATTTCTGTGATGTGTAGGTCTCCCACAGACCATCCTAGAAGATGCCTACAACACGCAGCGGGTGACCAGAGCAACACCTAAAAATTAATTCCTGGTATGATTTCAGTAAAAAAGTGTGCTTTTCTGAATTTCCTCTCCACATTCCCAGTGATCCCAGTAGAAGGAAGGAAACTGTAAGACAGTGGCTTTCAGATAATGCTAAAGTTGGAAACAGTACTGCTAATGGTAATTCATGGATGAGATGACAAGGAACCTTCTCATAAAAACTGGCATACGTTCCCAACACCGCATCTTATCTTACTGTAAGTGTCTTTGTGAAGTACTCAGCTATGAAAAAGCTACAAAGGCAGATTAAAGTGGTAGAGTGACGGCACTACAGGTTCTGGCAGTCCAGGTGTAACTCAATTGTTTATTGCAAACTAGCAAATGCATGGAGCCAAAGCAGTACTTTCACATACAAAGTCTCATTTTTTCACTGTGCATTTAACACCATCAGATCCCAGACTTGAAAGCGTTACTGTAATGCCTAATTAGCATGCCAATGCTAAATATTTCCAGCACCTGCTGTGACAGAAGAGCTTTCATGCAGTGCTTCCCTTCTTACTTTTCACTTCTCGCCCTCGCTTGATGCTGTCAGCTAAAACCCCTGTAGCCATCTCCCTGGAAGACCGTTAAGGTGCATCAGAAGACAACAGTCTCTCATTCAGAACTGGAAGTAAATTTAAAATAAAAGCATACCAACACTTTGTCTTGAAATAAGGTAGTAAATAAAACATAATGCTCTGAGATATTATTAATTCTTAAGAACCACTAGTACTTGCTAGCTATTAGTAGCAAGCAATACCACCATCATTTATTTATTCGCCAGGTTTTCTTCCTTCAAGTTTTGGCCAGACTCAACTTCTCAACTTCTTTTCTGCTATAAACAGTCATATGGCTCTGCTCACTCCCCTGATATCCTGAATAGTTGCAGTTGCTAGTTTGTAGGGGATACATCATTCATATATAGCTCAAGTTCATATATAGGCTACAGTTCATTAGAGGTCTTGGTTGTAGTTGGTCTTGCACAGGCACTGTCTCCTTTTGCTGGCGCAGGAGGGCAGTAATCACAGGTCCTGCTCCTTGTTGCTGTGTGTGGGATAAAGCCATTTACATCTGAGCAAAGCCAGTGTTTTGCCCCTGCTTTCATTTCTGCACTGCATCATTGCCACTCCCAATTTGTGCCCACCTTTATTCATTGCCAGAAAACACTAATTTGGTTTCTGCTGAGGGGATTGAGTGTCATCCTGCCTTTTCCAGGAAAAATGCAGCTTGAGATGGAAGCATTGGGTAGGTCTCACCCTATCTCACCTGCTTCTGAAACTGATCCCAGGTCATTAGGGGATGTGTCCTTTTGTCACATTAATGAATAGTGTTTGCCTCAAATCAGACTCACCAAGTTGGGGTGAACTTTGTATATGTTTTCTGTGAGATGTGTGCTATCCTTGCATGGAAGCAGTGTGGAAGTTGAAGAATTTAATCCTCTCCTCACAGCAATTCAGTGACACAGGCCAGGCTAGAATTCAGGATTTCTGGGGTCCTTAAATTACAAATATTCCTCTACTCAATACTGTGCATTTGACATGAAAGTATAAAATCCATCTAATAAGAGTTAGCCCATGTCTAACCTGTCAATACTAGGAAATACAGGAGAGTGGTGGCACAACATGTCAGTTTACGGCACAGATTGGGTGTGTCCAATTTTGAGCCCCTCAATATGAGAAAACCAGTGATAAACTGGAGTAAATCCAGCAGAGGTGGTCAAGGGCTGGAGCACTTGCTTTGTAAGAGGAGGCTTAGGGGACTGGACCTGTGTAGCCTGGAGAAGGGGAGGCTTAATAACAGCCTTTCTATACCTACACAGAGGTCATGAAGAAGTTGAGTGCAGGCTTTTCACAGCAGCACATGACAGGAGGATGAGAAACACTGGGCATAAGTTGAAATGAGAGAGGCTGGATATGAGGAGAAACATTTTCACCATGAGGACAGTCAAGCATTGGAGGAGGTTGCCCAGAGAGATTGTGTAGTCTCCTCCCTTGCGTGTTTTCATGACCTGACAGATAAAGCCCTGGGAAGCCTGGTGTGATCTTGTAGGTGACCTACCTTTGAGCTGTAAGTAACAAGGGGCTGCACTAGATGACCTTTCAAGGTCTCTTCCAACCTGAATTATCCAATAATTCTAGCAGAGCCTTTCTGACACTGACTTGAATGTCTGCCTTCTCTGAAACTTGGGATATTTCTGCTGGACAGTAGATGAGGTGAAGAGCTGAGGATGAACAGAACCTCAATAAAAGCCTACTTCAGATTATTGAGGTCTTGGAGAGTTGTGGAGGGAAAGAAGATTCTATTTTTTTTCTGTGATTTTATTCAGTCTTTGGATGTTGAATTTTTGATTTTTTAAACTGAGTAGAGACAGTTCCATGATATTAGCTAAGAATACAGTATGCACTCAAAATAAATAAAGCACGCGTGCAGGAGTCATCAAAACTGTATGTGCTACTCCATCTGGTGGGGAAATCAATAACAACTTCCAGTGTTTAAAGGTGCAGACATTCTCCAATCACAAAGGCAGGGTTTTTTCAATCTGTTTTGTATTTGTAAGCAAGTGTCCTTGTTTTTGCAATATTTACACTATACAAGACAGAGAGGAAATCATAACTTGTTTGGGGAATTTTGGGTTTTGAAAATTCTGCAGGTGTAATAACTATTTTTTGTCCTGTTCCTTTTTTTTTTTTTTTTTTCAAGATGAGTAGCTCAAATCAGTGTGGCTGATAGGTTGAAAACAAAAGACACAGTCCTGAAAAATTTCATCTCCTCTTTTCTACATGTTGTAGACTCAGAACACGAAAATGTTTGGCTCCCAGATTTGTTAAAATATCCAGAGCAGATCTTGGAAGTCAGTCTTTGTGATCCAGGATCATCTTCTGTCTGTTTGTAGAGGGTTTAGCTCAGTGGTCCCTGAATAATGCCTCTCTACACAATGTCACCAGCTGGAAGTCTCTCCACTAAATTCCTGAATGAATCTGCACCAAGGTAAATGAGAATGATGATGTTGAGGGTGCCTGGAAATAACATGAAGCATATTAGGATGGAATTAAAATCTCATATATTTTTGAAGAGAATAGGAATAAAGGTCATGTTGCCTCTTCCATGAGCTATGAGATTCCATGTCTGATACCATTTTCTCTCTTGAAATAAGAGAACCTCACAAGAAAAACACATGAAAGAGGAAAAGCTAAACTAAGAGTTATGTGGATTTCACAGATGTCTTTTTATTATCATTACATAATCAGTAATAACTGTTTTTTTTCAAAGTAACACACACACTAAAATGGAAAGAGAGGTCAGAGAGAGTGAGCCTCAGTTGAAATCTGCATTTGTGTTTGGATATGCAGGCAGAGACTGAGGATTATGTTAACTGTCCTGAAGACTCACATATGTTGTTTATTCCTGTATTTTGAGCTAGAGAGGGAGCAGTGAGTGCCTTTCAGGAGCATGATCGTTTCATTTTGGTGAGAAATAAGCTTTCATTTGGACCAAAGAGTGTTCTTTGTGATTACAGTGCTCTTCACAGCCATGAAGTCTTCAGTTTTTCTCTTCTTTTGCAACAAATAAAAATGCCTGTTTGTTTCCTGTACAAATTTGTAATGTACACATTTGTTGTAGAGACTGAGTGATGTGTGATGAAATCTAGACCCTTCTAATCTAATGTGAATTGAATGTCTGATCTTGAAGAGAAAGAGGTTGCATCATGACTTCTGATCTGAAGACATATGAATTCTTGAGAGGCTTTTTTCAAACTCAGAATTTGACTACATGCTTTTCTGCTGTAGACTTTCAGATGTCCACTGTAAGGCTTTCTAGTGTTCAAGAAAAAGCTGTAGCCTTGTAGTCCGGTAGATATGGTGTTGCCATTTACTGTAAGAGGCCAGAGAACTTAACAATGGAGGCCTTCAGAGCTTTGTACGGACTTGGCTTAGACTGCCTGCAGATAGGAGGTTCCATGTAAATATCAGGAAGAACTTTTTCACTGTGAGAGTGACAGAGCACTGGAACAGGCTGCCCAGAGAGGTTGTGGAGTCTCCTTCACTGGAGATATTCAAAACCCGCCTGGATGCGTTCCTGTGTGATGTACTCTAGATGACCCTGCTCTGGCAGGGGGGGTGGACTAGATGATCTTTCGAGGTCCCTTCCATCCCCTTAGATTCTTGGCTTAGACTGCCTGCTGATTTCTTTTGGTTTGTTTATCTGTAATAGTCTAATGGCCAGGTAACTATTACTTACTTTGTTTTAGCTTTTGATTAGATTTGTACAACTGTGTGGTGTAACATCTATTCTTAAATATTTTTTTGTAACTAGAAGATATTAATAACAAGTATTTACTCTCTGTAGAGTGATCTGCGTATAACTGATCTAGAATAAAACACCTTGAGAGTAAAGGGACAGGATGATACCAGAGGCCTCAGGGCTATGAACATCTCACAGGGGTCATTTACTATGATTGAAGGAAGGCAACCTTTAAAGTTGAGTAAAGCCAGTTAGGGATATCAAAGAGAAGAAAAATTAAGTATCCAACAGATGTAATACACACTATATGCAGTAAGTACATATGTAACATGGAGTTGGAGATGAACGAGGAAAGACCAAGGTGTAGAGCATGTTAGAAAACTTGTGAAAAGGACCCAAAGAAGGTCCCAAGCTGATGAGAAAGGAACCATCAGCATCAGATAGGCGAAAGACTTGGACACTGAGAGCTCACTGCTCCCCTCCACCTTCACTGAAGCTATCATCATTAAGACCTAGAGGGGCAGCGGAAAGGAAAGCACAGCACCAGAGAAATGGGTAAATATGAAACTGTTCAGTTATATACAGTTTTAATTGAATATAATTTGAACTGTGAAGTGTTAGTATCATTGTAACGGGATGGATAATTATTTGATTAGACTGTTGAGACCTTAGCCAGACTCACAGTAGGTTGATGACTTTGCATATATAGTGTGTTCCTTTTGCCCTTAACATTTCAAGTGTATCAGACTGATGTGGTTTAAAGTACTCTGTAATGTAACCTGAATAGAATGATTTGGTAGCAAAGATTAGGAAACTGTCATAAATGGTTGTGTATCCCTGGCTGATAAAGCAAAAGTAGCTAGGGATTAGTCAACATAGAGGGGTACCATACCCACCTTTTGTCATGCTTAGCTGGAGCAGATGAATCTGTTTCCATAGATATCTTTTTTCAGAAGAGAGTAAAGGGGAGAGCTCTGTTCAATGAAGATGTGTGGTTATATCATGAGTTACTCTGAGAGTACGCTGAGACAAGATGTGTGGCTTTTTTGTGTCCGTAGGAAAAGACAGCTTGTGTGCTACTTAAGATGAAACTACTGGATTTGGTCTTCATGCACTTGACCCAGACACAGTGAATATTATTTTGGGGTGATTCAAACAGTCGTCATCCTCTGATACCAGGACATGTCATTTTTAAAGGAAACTTTTAAATGCTTCTAGAGTTAATATAGTTAGACCTTGTGAGTGCTGTTGAGACTTCTCAGGAATCAGGTGGAAAACTGCCACGTTTAGAGATTTACTTTGTCTAACAGTAGGTACAGTGATTTGGGTAGAATAGTCATTGCATTTCAGAAGTTGTACAGAGAGAGCTTAGCTTGGGAGCGGGTCTGTAAGGGGGAAGGGTTTGCGCTGGTGTTTAATGGAGAGCGTCAAAGACAGAGGAAATGAAGCTGCTACAGTGTTGTTTGCAAGACTGGAGAACAAACCACAGAGATATTAAAAGGAACTATTGTAAGTCATAGGCTGTCTCCTTTGAGGCCAAAATGCAGTCCCTACAATTCAAATTGCTCTTCATATGTGTGAAGGACAGATTTATACCCACTAGGGAAAGAAAAGCTGTGAAGAAGAGGAGGAGGGCTAACAGCTTACTTCTTGGCTGTTAACATTGAATAATTAAACACTAACAGCCAAAAGGAAAGCTGTTGTTTTCCTAGTCCAAATACCCAGCCAGGAATAAAACATTAAGCAGCTATACAAATGATGTCTTTCATTTTCTTTTCATAAAACAAACCACTAAGTTAAACAACATATACTTTGGACACGTGGAATATAAGTGTGTTTCATATAGTCAGAAGTGTAATTTCTGGAATTTGTGTTTTGCAAGTCACAGGTAAACTGAACATTACTTAGTGTGCTGAGCTTTTCCCCTTAAAATTCACTTCGCATCTGTGGAAATTAAGGCTAATATCTAGAATACTAAAGCTTTAAACCATGAATACCTTATGGTAAGGAACCCCCCTAAAGGGCTTGTGTGCCCAAAATATTACCTTTCTTTTTTTTTCTCAGCTATGTTACTTGAGCCAAAAATTTTATTATTTATTAACTTTGTGCTGCTTCTGGAAAGTGGTATGTTAGTCTGTGCTTTTCCTGATGGAGGGTCTTAAGGTGTTGTGGCATTATACTCTGTCCCCTGCTCCTTTCGTTGTCTTTTCACAAAGGCTGAACTTTCAAGAAGTTCTCTACCTGCAGCTTAAGTTTACCAGAGTAGTTTATATTGTATGTAAAGCAGGGATTGTAAAAATTACAGTGAAACAGAGACACCACATTCATGATTTCAGACTACAACCAATACCCATTCACAGGTTTCATAATGTAAGAAAACTCAGAGGAGAAGGAAAAAAAAACTAAGAGAAAAAAAAGACATATGAAATGAAGGAGAGATAGCACTCAAAATCCAGTATGTCTGACAGAAGAAATGCCCCCCAGAGCCAGAAAATTGTCATCAGGTAGCAATGATATCAGTCTAGAGCTCCTTCCAGCTTTGGATCATGAGGCCCATCAGCAGAGCTCCCCATACACAGCACCCCTTCACAGTCACTCATCAATCAAACAACTCTGAAAATAAAGACCACATGTCATCAAATTTGCAGAATCTTCCCTTCCTGTTTATGCAAGAACTGCCAGATCACTTATGTTGCTGCACCAGCTTTCTGTCCTCAGAAAGGCAGATGATTTTCTTTTCCTAGTGTCAGAGTAGATAAGTCCTTTTGCTTCTGTTGTGAAACTTAGATGTTGTTGTTATAAGACAATTTCACGCTGCACAGGACGCTTAGGACCTTTGTAGGAATGCAAAGGTAATTGCTTTGAAAGTTTATTTGTTCACCCCTATAAAGCTCCTCTGCCACCTTGGGTGGGGAGGGTCAGAAGGATGGATCCAAAATGCCCATGTTTGTCAATGCAGAAGCCTTCATACTTGTTTGTGTAGGTTGTATTCAAGTGCTGAGACCGGCAGATTGCTCCAAAGAGGGCAGTGTGTCATTGCGTGAAGACAATAGGAACAAGGTATAGATGCACATACAAATAGGTGGAGTCAGGACTCAAAGACTGTATCTGCATTGCTAAATAAAGTGGGCTAGGAACTGCTCTCTGATCCTGGGTCCATCAGGAATGGCTGAGGTGTTATAAAGCTAGACTCTCTTAACCCATCCTTCCCAACAGGGAGGCTGGGTGAATCCGTCATGGCTGTTGGCCTGCATCAGCTCTTGAAGCATTCCTAGAGATGAGCAGTGACATTTGGCCTGAGCCAAAGTTGTGCTGGAAACAGTGCTCAGCTTTCGTGGTAAGGCTGATTGCTTGTCAGTGCTCAGGCCTGTGCCCACACCCTCTTTGGTTTACTTGTATAGGTACCGTCAGAGGTTCCCATGCATGTGTCATGCTGGAATACCAGGCACAGGACAAAACAGTCCTATTACAGCAAATTGTCACCTGTATTTAGCTCACTCCTAGTCAATCTACATCTTCAGAGGAACCGTAAATACTGCTCCAGGTAGTAACTGCACTTTTTTCTCTAATGGAGCTGCATAGTTAAGGAAAATGTTGAACTTTATATTAAAAACATTTGAAAAAAATAGCAGTAGTTCTGCTGGCAGTTTTCCCAGCACACCATATGTTGACCTTATCTGGTCAATGTAAAAACCACGATCAACTGTCACGGGATTAATGTTTCACCCCACGCTTTGCTTTCTCACTGGTGCCACGCTGCCACCCTTTCCAAGTGCCTTCAGGCTCCCTTCACGTGGCCTTTTGCTGGTGGCTGTTTCCAGTGTGTGTTCTCAGAGGAGCCACCACAGGCTCATGAAGCAGAGCCTGCGTGTTCCCCAAAGCCAGGATTTCATCTGTTCCTATGCATGCTTGGGCCTGGGCCCTGTTTCTCCAGTGTTGCTTGTCCAACTTTAAAATGTTCTTTGCAAAGATGTTTTTTGTTAACTTCCAGGTTTATTTCTTTGATTATCAGAGGAATGTCCCCTTCCTCTTCCACACCTTGTTTGTGTTTTCGTTCTCTTTCACCCACAAGATGGATTTCTCAGGGTTCTCCACCCTCCTGGCCCATGAGGACAACCTCATGTCTGTTCTTTGCTGGTCTTTGGTCCATATGCTGAAGGTGAAGGCTTTGTATATTTCTAACATTCTCCCATAGCATTAATTCTTTATATCCAATATGAATTATTGGCAGATTAACAGCAATCTGGAAAAGCAGATGGTGCTTTCCAGACCTGCCTCCTCCTTCCCTGTCATGGTTGAAAGGAAACTAACATTAATGCAGCCCCAACCTTCAGTGAGAGCACAGGCCTCCTCAGTGTGTCAGGCTGCCAGATCTTTACATACAGCTTTATCTCATGTACGTGTTTCCTATTTCTTCTGGATATAGAAAGAAATATCCATTATATATCAGTATTTTTATGCTGTGCCAAAATTTTGTCTATAGTTAACAAGTGCAAATATAAAACCACCATGTAACTACACCCATGAACAATCGCATAAATATATACCGGTGGCTCTGCATTTATACTCCTAAATATATGGATGTCTGTTCGCAGAAATACATACGTATGTCTGTGCATACATGATACATCAGGTGTTGATGTGCACTTCCTAAATCATTTGGCATCAATATTGACATGCTTGTCTGTGGAAACTCAGAAATTTAGATCTGATTGAAAGTTGTTAGCATGGCTTGGAATGGCAAATGTCCACCAACTACTAATTAATCAATCACAGATGACTCCGCTGGCTAGAAACTTTCTCTACATGGTTGCACTGTGCCCTCCCTTTATGCTTGCATCATGTTTGACACCTTTTCAGTCTTTCTATGCTGGACAACTTTCTTCAGAGATTTCACGTAAAAAAAATTCATCATGCTAGTTGTATGTGCACCTTTTCCCTGTACTGGCACCATTTATACTCTCAACAATGGATAAGAACTATTTCGGATATGCACCAATACACCTTAAGCCCTTTCCGCAAGCTTCTTCCAGGAAAACATTAATTTTTTAACAATTCTTTCATTCCTTGGGAGGTAAGGTATGAAATTCACTGAAAACAGCAGAAACTGGTAACAAACAATATATATGCACCAACACACAGAGGTTTCAGTCAGAGACATGCAACCTTTTTTTGGCAGATGCTTTCCCTTTGTCTTCAGTAGTCTATTTTTGACCATCTTTCGTCCCAGCTTACAATTAATAAAGTCAGTCACCAGAGGCAGTGAAATTGTTTCTTCTTTATTCTTTATCCTTTTGTTTACTAATAGCCTGTGCTGTTCCTTATTGTGTTACCCGTAAGAAGGATTTTGATGGAAACCATTTCAACACAGAAAGCATCCCACAGCACTGGGAGTTAATGAAGCCCATTGTGCCCTCTTAAATTCTGCACTTCTGCACCACTTACAATATTTCTTTTTTCAAGTTTCTTTTTAAGAATAGTTGCTTGGTCACAGCTTCCCTACATCAAATAGCAAGAGGCCACCTTGCCAATGAATATCAATGATACTGATATTGGCATCTTTGGTGGTAAGCACTGCAGGGGGAGAACATCACCTGGGACATGATGGAATTTTAGGAGGTTTTGTTGTGTTTTACTTTGGTTTTGCTTCTCTGTTGGTTTTGTTTGTGACGTTTTGGATGTTTGGGAAGTAACAAGTGTACTCCAGGCAAACCTTGAAAAATAACTGTGTTTTCTGCTTTCCATGCCCAAGTGCCATCTCATTTAAGATGAAGCAGAATAATGAAAAGTTTATCAAGAAAATTGTCCCATAACGGAAAGCAAAAATTATTTATTACTACTAGCTTCTGGTGTCATTTCAGACAGTTTCATGCTCATTGTATAAACATCCCCTTGCATTTACTCAGCTATATACTTATACTCCAAGAAGAGTAGCATATGGTGTGAAAACCAGATGCCCCTGCCCACATAAAAGCTCTATACATTTGTTTGAATGTAGTCAGGAAACAGTCACGATCTTCTTCCCACTCTCAGAGGAGTCAGATGAATGCAGCCCAGCCCCTGTTCAGCTCTCAGTGGCTGCTGGTGTTGCCTAGGCTCTCCTGGGGGAAGGAATGGGACCGACTGTATCGTCTCATGGGAGTGTTTCACTATGCTACTCTGAGGTTCCCCTGCTTTGTGTGTTAACTCCCCCTACTGACATAGTCTTTCTCTTACCCTCAAAGGCTGTCTGGGTTCCTCTACAGAAACTTTCTGCTTGATTCCTCTCTTTCTCATTCTTTGCATCTGTGGAACCGTTAAGATCATCAGGGACCTCCTTCCCAATTGCACCCTATATGCAGTTTGCATCCTGTTTAAAGCCTACCTCTAATTCCTTATATTTTTAAATCATTAGTCCAAATGAGAACCCATCACAATGCTTGTAATAGGGCACAACTTTCACTTCTGTTGCATCCTCACTTTTGACTGTTCCTGGTTCAGAGGTTGATATTTATGTCTGCCATTAATTTTTTGTAGACTCCCTTCAGCTGCCTTGCTCCTGCAATTTTCTGGAGTGTGTAATTGTAACAGAATCTGATGCTCTGAACACCAACACAGGTCCCTTCCATGTGGCATAAAATCTTTGGCATGCTTTGCAATGAGATGATGGGTTTGTCTGTGTGAAGCAGAGGTCCGATTCCATGCTCTGCTGGTGACCTGCCATGAGGGGGCAGAACCGCTCCACCAAGGAACATGAAATGAGTTCTGCCAGAGAGCCGGTGGCTTTGCAGCTCATACCTCCACGGGAGTCGTTATTCCACTGAGGAAACCTGCAGGATAAACTGGGTTCCCCAGGTTCAGGAGAGTCTCATCAGTCTTGTGTTGTCCTTCTGCACATTTGCAATAGCTGGTTCCTGATGCTTTTGCTGTAGCCCCAAGACATAGGAAGCCCACCATCATGAGAAATTTCATACCTTCTGCTGTACCTGAGCTGTCAAACAAGCCAAACGGCTCCAAATATTCAGCAAAGATCAGAACGAGCCAACAGTACACAGGACTACTGTGTGCTGGAGGCGTTGTTGTGTAGCCTGGGTCTAGTGTGACACCAGTGGGAACTGCATATGCAGAGAAACTCCATGCCATGCAGAAGACATCTCCAGTGTATGGACCTCTGCGTCTGACAAGTACACTCCAGTTGTAAGATTTGTAGATGTGTGGCTTTCTGGTAGGATCTATATTATTTTAATATTCTACTTTTTTCAAGAATTCTGGGCATGGACAGCAAATCTTTAAAGGCATTTGGGGTATTTTTAGTGATGCTATTCTGAAAGTCTTCCCTGCAGAAACTGCAAATACTATTTTAAAAAGTCTCTACAGCTCTAAGTCATATGAGTCACTGGAAAGGATTTATATCTTATTTTTTAGATTTAGAAAGAGTTTCTTTCTCCAGAAGATTCTTACTTTGCTCTCCCAGAAAAACTGATGGGTTTGTTCTTTCAGTCAGGCTAAAGGGTAGTGTTGAAGGCCCTTTGATATGTTTTTCTCACGTACACCAGATGATGCAGGTAATGAATGGACATCACTGTGACATACTTGCT
This sequence comes from Aegotheles bennettii, assembly GCA_013398125.1. Lineage (NCBI taxonomy): Eukaryota > Metazoa > Chordata > Aves > Caprimulgiformes > Aegothelidae > Aegotheles > Aegotheles bennettii. The sequence goes on from VZRW01002149.1 coordinate 194,899, forward strand.
TTCAAAATACTATTTAATACTGGGTTTGAACTGTCATTTCTGTCCTGTTGTCCAACCAGGCTTATTTCATGCCACCTGATTCTTCTTTGTTGCATGGGACATGCTAGAATTCAAGCAAAGATTTTTTATGAAAAATGAACATATAAGCAAAAAGGCTTATATGGGGTGGAGGCATGGACTTCTGCTCTTTCCTCAACTTCCACCTGTGAAGGAGCTTTCCTTCTGAACTGAGTAGCAGTATATTTCTGATAACACCTGAATTTCAGTTCTCTGTATCCTGTTCTAGAAAAAACTCCCACTGAAATTGGTGAAAACTGCTAAAAAATTATTTTTTTCTAAAACTGCAAGAAATAGTTCAAAGCCTTAAAAAAAATCAAAGTTAAATCCAATTCCTTAAATCCCTGATGGAAGAAATCTTATTACCTTCAACATCATTATATACAGGACAAAGCCTGTAAGGCTTTGCTGAGTGATTGAAGAAGGCAAATTAATGATAGCACTTGAAATTACCTGTAATTATCAGTGACATTAGGTCAGCATCATTACAATGACGGTCTCACAGAGTGGTGACTCTCACTGGTTCAGAATTTATACAAAACTGCAAAACAAAACGTGACCTCCACATTCAGTATGAAGGTATCTCTGGAGCATTTAAGCATTTGAATTCCCAGTCTACTGTGTAGCTGCTTTCATCTTTTGAAGAGCAGTTAAATTCTGAACAAAAGGGTCCCAAGCGTTTCCCTGGTCAAAATCATCTCTCCTTTCCCATTCATATTTACTCAGGCCTCTCCCTTCACTGTCACCATCACACAATGTCTCTGCAGCAGCTATAACAACTATGTATATGGAAAAGTAATAATAGGAAGGTGTTTAATGAATTTTAAGCTGACTTTAATGTAATTTAGCAGCTGGAACCAGGGAGAAGAGCCAGCACCGTGTGACCTGCCAGCTCTCTATGGATTGTCAGTGGTCAATGTAGCAGAGATTTCAGAATGGGTCTCCAGGGTATGCTGGCAATGTTTCTTTTCTCCAGCTACATTCCCGATCTCAATTAAATCAGAGTCTGAAGTACTCTTTCTGATATAGTTAATACCTTCCAATAAATGGTCTTGGCTGTGTTTCTCCCCAGACACTGTCCTTCCTCACACTTCTTTGCTCAGCGAGTAAAGCAGTTACCATGTGAAAAGCAAAGATACTCTTTTTAGAGAGACTAGAACCGAAGTTTTGTCTTGAGAAAGCAGGGAAGAAAAAATAGTCCTTTGATTACATAGCAGTAATTCCTCCATTCCTGAGGAACTTCTCTTTTGTTTCTTCAGTGTTGCTATTTCAATATTTGGTCTGCAATGTTGTTGGATTTTTTACTCTAACTAACTATAAAGGAATTTCCAACATAAAGCCACTCATCAAAGTATACAGCTGAAATTTTTAGTTTACAGGGAACGAGCATACCTTGAAGTTCTTTCCTCTTTATTTTCCACTAAGTATATGAACCAAATTGTTAACACATTGGCACAATGCCTTTGAGGCATTATAAATCTCTTTATGACAGCCTACAATTAGTATTATACAGTTTCTTTTGAAGGAGACTTGCAACAGGTGTCTTAGCTTTCTGCTTCTTGCTTCTGTCCCCTCCAGTTCAATGAAAAATATGCAGTTTAATACAGTTATTAAGATCACCTCTGTTTCCAGTTCAGATTTGTCTGTGCTAGGACATGGAAGGAAAGTGCAGTTATATACTAAGCTGGGCAAAGAACTGCATTTGCCTTCAGTTTTGCAAAACTTAATTTTGATACAAATTAATGTTTGCAGTTTTCAGCTGTTTTGACCTTTAAAAAACCCACAAAAACAACAAACCACAAAACCCCCCTGTCACACTATTGTGATGAGCTCCACAAGCAGCTCTTTGTGGTGGTCCCACTACTGAGATCCAGAGTAGCACAGAGAGTTGTGCTGGTGGTCTCTGGAACCATTCAGCTGCTTCGAGCTTTGCAGAAACCATCTCAAAGAAGATGGTGGCCCTGTGGCCATTTCCTTTTTCTTGCTGTGGAAGAGCTGTGTAAATCACTTCAGGTTCTTTTGGCTGGATACCAGTATAATCCTTCATCGCTCTTTGACGTTCTTGTTTTGCCTGTTTGGGCTGATGACCAACAGTGATAACCTTGTGTCTGCTGATCCACAATAACCAATATGTCCATGGCCGCACGCAGCAGGTAGCCGTAGTTCTAGGGACCTGGCTGCAGATGACTACCATATCTCCAAAGGCATTCAAGCAATTGCAGATTGTACTAGCTGAAGTTTTAAGGTAGGGTGAGGATGCCTGTACCTCCTGGCCTTTGCAGATCTGTGCATTATGTGAAACACAAGTGCTGACAGCTGTTGTGATCACTGCTGTGCAGCTGGGCTACTCACAGCCGTATGACAGAGGTTGCTCAGGGCTTCTTAACACTGTAAACCAAACTCAGTACTGGGGTAGGACATACTCTGTGGGAGAGGGGAAGAGAGGAAAAGGAGCTAGCTCAGAGAGAGAGAGGGGAGAGCCTAGGGAATGCAACTTGCGGCTGCTGTTAAATGGGATGAGTGAGAGTGAAGATCCCAGTTGAAACCACCATCTCCATCTCTTCACTGGTGTCAGCAGCTGCATTGACCTGGTTCTCCAAAGCTCCGGTGTATTCAGGGCAGACATCAGGACTGTGGTCGTTTATCAACCTGCTGCCCAAGACAGCTGCATCCTCTGTGCTTAGTTTTGGCCTGCTGTGCATGAAGGTGGAGGCAAGTGGGCAGAGGTGCCTAGTCTCCAAAGACAAGATATGTAAAGGCTGTGAGCACTGACCTCTCACTTCCATCCCTTCACTATGCTTTCCTGGATAATTTCACAAGCTGTAAATTATCAGGCTGTAGATAAACAACATCTAAGTTGGGGCTGCTGCTGAATATCCCTCCCCAGTTACACGTTCCTGCCACTTCTCTTGTGGTGTCTCTGGTGCCCCTACACAGTGAGTAGATCAGGAAACTGACCATGTAGCAAAAGTGAACCCTTTTGGATCACCAGTAAAGCAGAGGAATGTGAGAGCTAATGCCAAGAAGTAGACTGAGATGTACAGCTGGGGTGAGACCAGGCAGGATTGTTTTTTCTAACTTCTGTTCCAGCAGCTCTTTTTGGGATCTGGACCTAGCTTTGCTTTGGAGATTTTGGACACAGCATGGATTATTTCTGGTAGAGAATTTCTTGTTTCCAAATCAGACCACTATCATCATAGAACAAACACATTTCTAATTACTGTCACTGAAACAAAAAGGGTTATTTGTGATGAAGAGCAATGGTATGAGTCTTGTCTGAAAAAAACCCTCCCGAACCATAACATTTCCATTCCATTTGCCCTTTTCAAATTGACCCCGTCTCCCCTGACATTTCCTTTAAGCATCAGCTTTGGAGATCATTCCAGTTTACAAGAAAACCCAAACCCAGGCATGCTGACAAATTCAGTGATCAGTATCATTTGTACCTATAGCTGGAAAAGAGCTTGATGCATACAAAAATCCTTGTGATTCTGATAAAAATGCATGCACATACAAGTTCCCCGAGACTCTGAAAACCCCACATCCAAATTTTGAGAACAATTTATTTCAAAGTCTGTAAACACATATATACTTACACTGTCTTGTACTACTACCACAGTTTTGAAATATTCAGTTAATAGTTCTTTTCTTAACTATATACTAAATTGCAAGCATTTAGTTAGCACACAACTAAAGGTTCTTATTAATATAAAATACTGAAAAAAGACACTGTTTGACTAAGCCTGAGGGTTCCTGAGGACTGGTATCTGTAATTGTCAGGGCTAGAAGACCCTAAAACATCGCTCAGAGCCCCGAGCTCTGAGGAGTGAAACACATCACTAAGCACTGGGGGACTCATAGTTACTTGCAGACTGCATTGTAGTGGGCAGGATTATGAGCCTGTCTGAAGGGGAGGCATGATGCTTTGAAGTGCCCAGTAATTACATTACGGGTTCTAATTAATGTAAGCAGTAAAGAGAGAGTGCCTCATGGCATGGAAAAAAAGAACGGCAGATACCTCTAGTCGTTTGCTGTGCTTTGGTAAGAGATTGTCCAAGTGAACATCTCTCCATTCAATCACATTTTCCACTGGAAATTCCTCTTTCCTTCGCATGTCTTTCAACATGCGAGACTCTCTGTGGGCTCATTTAAATAGGTTGCCACACAGGTACATCAGATGAAACCACAGGCTGTAGCCTCAAAAGGAGCGGAAATACTATTTTAAAGATCTTGTCTCTCTCTGAGAGCCAGGCTGGCACTGTCTGTTGCTTTCCTGCTTTTATATGCACTTGCCAAAAAGAAGTTCTACTCTTTAAGGACTTTGAAAAAAACAACTAAATAAATAAAAACCTCTCTCAAGGCCTGAAAATGCTTCAAACCAAAATGTGCCGCGATGGTGCTGCACCTTCAGAAAATCCGAAGTCGTTTCATGAAATCCTGTGTGTAAGGAGGCTTGAGCAATATTTAAACCCTGAGGTGTGTCATAGGTCTCATTGCTGTATCTATCTGCATAACGGTGCCAACTCTGTGAGTAATTGGGGCAGGAGCTGGTGTCTAAAATCCCCTTTCAGACCCCTGTTTAGCAGCATCACACAGGTGAGGAATCAGTGACAGTGTGGGAAACATGACTCATATCGGTAGTGATCATTTAGATTAGACTAGAGAACAAACCACCTTCTAGCTAGAGTGCTGGATGGTGACAGCAGGATCCATATGGCATTTGGCTTTGTCGTTTGCCAGCTCAATAAATCACCTTTTGCTGCCTCTGGTTCCCCACCTGTACAGTGCTGGGCAGGAAAGAGTGGGGCAGCACTGTTCATCTTGAGCAAGGACTAACAGCTCTACACAGAAACCACCTAGTACCAGAATTGTGTCCATGATGATTATTCCTCATGATGAAGACTAAGTAGAAAAACTGAGGTGAAAAGATGCTCCTTTTTGGCAACATAGGGAGGAAAGAGAGCTTAAGAGACAGACAGATGACAGTCAACCATGGATGTGACACTGAATTCAATCACTAGGTTTGCTTTAATGTTGCTCCTTGAAGAACCGTGTTTTAATAGGCATTCCACATGGAGGATACCAGTTGCAACTTGACATAAAACCTGAACTGTGCCATACTTACAGTGGAAGTAAGATGTGAATTAGAATCTCAGTATTGCTTTACTGCTTATTGGATTTGAGATTTGCCATGCATAAAAATAATGACCCAGGATGTGGTGGTTCAGGTAGATGGGGATGATTCCTTCCACATCACCTGAATCCAGCATAACAGCCAGCTGGACAAGTAGAAATGGCTGCTGGCACAGGCAGGCACCAGTAAGTGTGAGTAGAGCGGCTGGAGAACACATGTTTGGTTAAGAGTCACATACACTGTCCTGTAATTCAGGCACCTTGTCATGACAGGCTATTTCTGGGCATAGTGGGTCATTATTGACCTAATAAGAGCTACATCTGAAGGTCATAAATGCCCTTTTCTGTCCCTGGCTCAGGCACTATTGGCAGGGAGAAAGACTTCGAGTAGAAGGTGAAGGTGAGCATGGGAGGATGGGTTCAAGAAGACCTGTCATTTTGTGAAGCCTGCAGGCTTTCTGAAGTGTATGCTTACTGTCTATGGCCTCCTAAATCTTGAAAAGCATGACTTCCAAGTGGCACAGGATAAGGAGAAGTCAGTATGCAGCACCTGCCTTCACCCTCTGGAGACCAAAGAGTTGTTCATTCCTTTGAATATTCTTTAGGAGACATTATTGGCTATTCATCAATAACTACTAGGGTATTCTGTTGGAAGATTAACACAGAAACTTCAGTGTCTTTATCTGGTTTTATCCTCTTAGTTCTCGTAGAAAGGATTGTAGAATGTAACAGTGTAAGTAAAGGATATTTTTAAATTCATTTTTGGCTTCAGTACAACAGTGGCATAATTATTGTGCATAATTTTGCAATGAATTTTTGAGTAAAAGTAGTATAATTACAGTCTATTCACTCTTCTTGATCACTACAGGTCTCTCTTCCATTCATTTGAATGGATTCAAAATTAACTGCTTTTCCTGTTCCTAATAATGATAAATGACCATAACTAGATCATAGAGTTTTGCTTACATTTGTAAATGATGCTAAAATGTTTTGAGTGTTTTAAGGTGTGTTCATCTTTTTTGAGTTTGATGAATTGCAAATTATGAGCACTGGGAACCTGTTACTCCTCTTTTCCTGTCCCCTAGCTACAACACTCACCCCAGTTATATTATGTTATACTTCTAAAAAGATGATTGTTACACTAATGCCAGTGAGGATTGGAACTCAAGTGTGTGAAAAACAAATATAGAGGAAAAGCTTAGCCCTAAACAGCTGACATACTAGTTAACAGGATGATAGGAAGAGGTGATGTAGAAAAGATGGAGAAAAAAGTGAAAACAGCAGTTTTATTTTGTGTAACACTGACTTACACAAAATGCATGACATGAAGACTTCTGGTAGGAGGTCTTGCGAAACATATACAAACTATGTGTTAGGTCCTGACCAGAGTGCTCTCATGACTGAGCGCTTGCTGTTTAGGGAAGTTCAGCAGGAGATCTGTGTTCTCTGTAAATGTGCTCCTTGACTTTTCAGAGATCTATTAGAAATCTGAGGATGTGTCTGTCAAGAGTCAATGTCTAAGGATGGAGTGACACTGAAGATGCTGTAGTGGGGTCTGACCAAGACCCCCTAAACAAGATGTAGAGGGTGAGGCTTTCTACAGGCAATTACAGAAGTCCCATGATTGCAAGTCTTGGTCTTCATGGGTGATTTCAGCTATCCAGATAGGTATTGCTAGGCTTGCACCATGTAAGCAACCCAAGAAGCCCCTAGGCTATGTTGCTGACAGTTTATAATACAGACGGTAGAGGGACTGTCCTTGATCTGCTGCTCTCAAAGTCGGAAGAACTGGCAGAAACTATGGCAGAAATGGCAACTTGGCCTGCAGTGACCATGAGATGATTGAGTTCAAGGTACAGAAGAAGACTGGGAAGACAAGCAACAGAATTAGGACCCTGGACTTTATAGAGCAGAGTTTCGCTTAGGGGCTTTGTATGCAAAATTCCTAGGGAAGCTGCCAAAGGGGAACAGGGCACAGGAAGGCTGGATGATTTAAAAAAACAAACAAACAAAAAAACAAACAGGTAAAACCAAGCAAAACACAAAAATTTACTGAAGGATTATGAACAAATTGCCTCATCATGCATGATGGGCTTTCAGCAGAAGGCTCTTCTCACTAAGCCCAGAGCTGCAAGGGAGCTCTCCTGACTAAGCAGGTGAACCAGTAATGCGATCAAATAGCATGCCAGAGTGGAAAGGATGAATGGACAACAAAGGAAGGGTATAAAGATACTGTTTGAGCACTTTTTGAAAACAATTAGTAAGGTCAAAGCCCAGCTTGAGCTAAGAGGAGGAGAGGGCATTAAGGGTAACAAGAAGGGATTCTACAGGAACATTAATTACTAAAGAAGTTCAAACAGCACGTAGACCCACTGATGAATGCAGGAGAACAACATAGTGACAAACATTATAAAACAGGCTCCCCAGTGTCTTTTTTTAGTGTCAAAAAAGATATTGTTACAGACAAAACCTACTCCCAGCTTTATACATACCAGTCCTATTTGTTAAGGAGGATAGCCTACAGGGAAGGAGCAATGAGCTAGAGACAACTACAACTGGATGTATTCAGATCCATAGGGCTCGATGAGATTCATCTGACAGTACTGAAAGAGCTACCTGCTGCCTATCATCTGTGAAAAATCAGGGTGATCTGTGGAGGTCCATGAAGACTGGAAAAAGGCTAAAGGCCCGTCTTTCATAAAGACAAAAAGGAGAATTCAGGGAACAATATGCCAGTTATTGTCACCTCAGGCACTGAAAAAGAACATCTTCTTGAAATTCATTTTCAAACATAGCAAAGACAAGAAGGCAGTGGCCTGTATGAGGAGGCAGATGGCACCGTTAGCGAATTTGCAGACTGTGTTAAGTGGGGGAGAGTGATTGACACACAGAATGGCAGAGCTTTAGTCCAGAGGAATCTGCAGAAAGTTGAAGATTGGGACAACAAACTTCCTCATATAAGCAAGAAGAAATGCAAGGTTCTGCATTGAGGGCAGAATAACTGCAGCACTGGTACAAAGTGATAACTGGCTAAGAAGCAGTCTGGCTGAAAAGGACCTCAAGGTTGTCGTGGACTGTTTGAATCATGTATGATTGAGTCAAAAGTCATTGTAAGGTAAACCACACACTGGGCTAGAAGAAACATACCCAGCAGATCAAGCAAAGTTGTTGTTGTCATCCACCTTTACTTGGTACTGGTGAGGCCATACCTGGAATCATGCATCCTATACTGACCCTTTTTCCTCCTCCCAGTTCAGAGAACACTGTAAAGAAGCTAGAGGGAGTTCAGCAAAGGATAGTGAAAGACCAAGAGCACAAGCAGAGGTAGAAGGATTAGTCTGGTGAAGAGAAAGCTATAGTGTGATCTTGGCAATAGCCTACAGCAACTGGAAGAGGGATAGCAAAGGCAATGGAGCCAAACCTTTCCATGTAGCAGCAGACAATATGACAAGTAGCAATAACCGAGAACTGCAGTTGGGAGACTCAGGTTGAATGGTTGGGAAAACCCATGAGAGAAGTAGTGTAGCCCTGGAACATGTCACTGAGAGAGACTGTGCAATCTCTACACTGGGAAATTTTCAAGAGTTGACCAGACAAACTGTAACTGATGGAAGCTAGTGTGGGTGGTACCCATGGTATGAAGCAGGAGGATGGAGTAAATGTTCTCCACACATCCCTTTCAAGCAGCTTTTCTTTGATTCTATGATAAACATCATCTCTAAGATACTTGTGTGATTGCACAGATGCAAAAAGAAGTATAATCAAGATGAGACAGGCTTCTGGGTCAGGGCAAGAGCAAAAATCTCTAGGAACTTTTTTAATGACGTGGCAATGTTTTTTTACGTGTGTCCTGACAAAGGAATGATCATGTTTTTCTGCCTCCAGGAAAGGTTTCCTGAAACACTGATCTTCCTGTTCCTGATAGCCACTGAGCAAAGAGTTAATTCTGTTTCCCAGTGTTAGTCTATGTATCTCATCGATCTGCAGGTTCCTCTCATACCTCTTCAGAGAGTTTGAAGTCACTTCTGCTGAACTTTTCTTTGTTGTGCACTTGGAAAATCATTTGGTACCTGAGTCATGACTTCTGAAACTTTCTCTTGATTTTTGTTCTTGGGTGTCTTTGTTGGGCTTAGTTGGGTTTTGTTGCTGTTACTGGTTTTTAACAACCTTTATTCTAGGTCATACGACTGCAATGAGCATAATTTTTACAAAAGTTTAATTTGTGCTTTTCTCAGTTACTCTGCTACAGTTTCCTTCATATTAGGAGGTACACAGTTCCTGTCCTTCCACAAGAACAAAAGAAAGACAAACCAGATGCAGGCTAAAACAAGAAGAGAAGCCAACAGTGACTCTGTAGTACACATCTCCCCACAGCACAAAAAAAGCGCTTGATGCATACAACACCTGCAGAGGCTCAGGGGAGGTGACAGAGATTGACGAGTAGCTCATGGCAGTCTTCTTTGAGAGTCCCTGGATTTTTAAGCAAAAACCAACTTGCTTCCTCTAACATGTTACTCCTCTGAGCTCTCAGAGGAGAGCAGCATGTAGTGGAGACACCAGAATTGTACATGTTTGGGGGTTGTGAATGAGAAGGAGCATGGAGGTAGATGCAGAATAGCCCATCAAACTCACTGATATTTTACAAATATTCCCCCTGCATTTCTCCATAAACCTGAGACAATTCAATGTAGTCGCAAGTGCCTGCTCTGCTGAAACTAGGCTATGGCCTCCCTAGTCTCCAGACAGTGCCTGTTGCAAGTGAGTATGCATGGGACTTTCTCAGGCTTTCCAGTTACGTCTGTTCTGTCTTATATTAATAGTCACTGAACCACAGAAAGACTGACTTGGCTTCCTTCATATTCTTGTTGTGAATCAGGCAGCGCTGGGACTTGTGTCTGGTTCTTTCTCATGCCACATGTTTCCTTCACAAGCAAATTAATAGGTATCCTGGCATGCCTTGATTTCTAGTTTTGACCAAAATTTGCAGCTGTCCTTGTTGATACTGCCCTGTTTCCCCAAAAAGTTTGGATTTGACTAGTGTTTTCTAACAATAACAAAAACATTCAGCAGATAATTTCCCATCCACCTCTGAAGACAACAAAGAAACTGCAATGTAGGACATCCCCTTCAAGAGATCCAAAGGTTTGTGCATTTGAGCTCCTAATTTCACAATAAATTATTAAGATACACTCATGGCTTAAACATCTTTTAGAGTTTGCTGGACTTTAACTAGGTCTTTGTAAGTACATTTTTCCGTAGCTACACAACTAGGAATCCTAGCAGCTTTGTTGGGCTAGTTATTTGTGCACAAAAGGAACAAAGACTACAGGAGACCCCAGGCAGCTGTTGAGTGACAGGATTCAATAGTCTGAAAAGGAGTGTGTGTGTGTGTGTGTGTCTGTGCGTGCGTGCACAGGGCAAGGGGAAGATGTTGATGCAATGGTGAAATGAACATAAAAGATTGGAAAAGTTGTTTCTGCTTGTCATCTATGTTTCCACTTGTCCCTCTTTCCTCAATGTGTCTTTATTAATAAACAACACTCTTTCTTTGAATTCAACTTCCAAAAGTTATATACAGTTTTCTGGGACTGACTGGGACCTTTGCTGGGATTATGAATATTATTACCTAGATTTTTCTGTTATATATGGTGGTTTCCATTCCTTTGTGTCACTGTTACATTATCTTCCTTGTTTTTTCTTTGGTTATGTGCTGTTTCATATCTGAATGCCTTCTCCTCTGTGAGGTGTTACCTGATTCTGTCCTCTCTGATCTTCTCATTTTCATGTATTTCTCCAACTTCACCTCCTCTTGATTGGCTGTTAGCTGTATTACTGCTCTCATGAATTAGTTTCTGTTCATGATTTGAGATTTTACTACCATGTTCAGCTTTTTCAGCTGCACATTTTGGCTTTACTTTGCTACTGCTTCTCCACTTCAGCTGCTGTCAGCGAAACCGAAAGCTACGGTGGTGGTATATTCAGAGGAAAAAGAGCTGGCCCTTAATTTCTGCATGTGTGTCCTAGAGTACTCTAAGTGATGGAAGGAGAAGAGTCTGTTAGACAGCAGCTGCACGGTAGTAGCTCCCTTCACTGCCTGAGACTGAGCCCAACTATGACAGTATGTTCTTACCTACTCAAGCAGTCTCTCATTGCCTCCAGAAGAAAGCAGCAGGACAGAGTTTTAATTGTGTTTGGCTGCTCCTTTGAGGTTGAATGCAGACCGTCAGTGGGCTTTGCACACTACAGGTTGGAAATCTCTGGTTTAGAAGAGCTGGCAGAGGAAGTGCTGTAAATCTTGGACTGAAGCTGCATAAGGAGCTATTCTTGATTCAGCATTGCTCAATACCTTTATCAACAATTTGGAAGGAAATGTATAATCATCACATTGATGCAGATGATATAAACTGTGACCCAGTAGATGGGTGCCAGCATTTAAGGCCTTCAGACACTGAGCTTCATCAGTTTTGCTCTGAAGAAAGGGATTGTTCACACCACTTATACCACTCAAGTGCAAATGGCAAAATACATAGTTTGGCATTTTCCCTCCATCTGTCCTGTTCTCCTGAAGATGACTTCACTTTCATATAGTGCTGCTTTATGAAGGAAAGGTTTGGGTTCATTTTGTGTCATCTAACAGATTGTAGGTTATGGAAGTTCACTCTCTGCAGGTGCCAGTGGGCACTGGAATGCAGCCAATATAGGTGGGGTTGTGAACCCTCCCTTTCTTTCCCTACTTTCAGAAAGCTAGTACTGCTTGTGATTTATCAATACATGCCCACCACACAAATTTTCATGGAGTCAGTGCTGCAACAGTACAAAGCAGTGCAGGAGGGCAGGATGCTGTTTGCACTCTCTTCTTTCCCTGGCATATTATAACACACAAAGCCAAGTGTGTTTTAGTTCAGTTTCTTGCTAGCAATTAATACCCTCTAGTTCTGGTAACAGCTCACCTATGGCAAATGTGATTATGTGATTATTCCACATAAGTAAATTCATGTTAAATGCCAAGGTATGAATGGAAAAATGTAGAAGCAAAAAGTTTTGATCCAGCAGTACAGGTACAGCCCACAAAGCACTTATCATGTGGAGCAAGCTACGTTTTCTAAGATTAGATCTTTCAGAAGGTTCACCTGTGTTTGCTGTCAAGTTTTGTTTGCACAAGCAGAGGTTGCTGGTGGCACAGTGGTGTTATCCTACCAGGGAAATATTCGGGTGAGCTCTGCACAGGGTTCCTGCATTTCCTCACCTAGACTTACACCTAGGGAGTTCTCTAGTTCAGTGTGTGATTTCAGCTAGAAGGAGATGTTTAAAGGAGTTTGCATCTTCTTTGGCAAACACAGAAGACAATGTGTTGCTCTAAAGGAAGAATATAATCAAAACAAATGGATGGGAATTTAAAGCCTTATGAGAACAGAAGAGATAAGTGTAATGAAGACAGAGGACCTTCCCCTTCCCCTTCCTCCTCTTCTTGTTGTAATCAGGCAAACATTCCCTAGTAATTGGGGAAAACATTTCTGCTCTCCTATTGCTGCTCCCATCCATTTCCTTGTTTTCTCTGCTTGCAACATGCAATCTGACATTCATGGTTGCACCCATGTAAGGGAAAAGTTTAATAACTCTTTACCTCAGTTTGACTGTTGTCTTTGCTGGTGTCTGTCTTTATCACTAAAAAGAAGTAAATATGTTAATATGGTGTTAATGTGCATCTGTACCAGGCACAAGTTTGAGTTTTGCTCAAGGTTAGTTAAAAAAGATGGGTTACCTCTAATCTAATCACTATCTCTTTTCAAGTGAAAGGATGCCCAACAAATCTTTACTTTCTAAAGTTCAATCTCTCTTTAGTTTTATTTTTGCAGTGCTCAGTTTAATAAAGTTCTGATATAAACCTAGTTTGTGCTAAAGTATTGATACCATTTTTGTCAAGAAAATCAAACAGTAAAGTGAGATCTAGCATTAGAGAAGCCAATGAATTTGAATGAGCTTTATATCTTTCCTGAATAATCACCACACGCCTGAATGTATATTTTAAAATAAAATATCACATCATTAAATGAGAATTCTCAGATGCACTTCAGAAACATTCTGGTGTATATATGCTGAAGCTGGCGTTGAATCCCTAACTTCTTTTCAAGGTGATGTGTGCAATATCAAAATATTAACATACTTGTGTGAACAATGCCGACAATTATTACAAGCCCACCTTTTGTTGAACTGCACAGTCACTTTGTGAATCAAATGTAAAATTTCAGTTTAGTCAGAAGATTTTGTCAAACACTGTATTAGTTGTAACTGCTTGCCATCTTGTAATGTTTAGAAACTATAAAACTTGTGAGACACACACACCACATTAGTCAGGACCAGTTACAAAATCCACTCTCACTGCACAGTCTGAGCAACCAGCTCTTTTTTTTGACTACCTGGGATGACACCAAACTTTTCTCTTTAGCAGATGGTATGGTAGTCATGATGCTGAGGAAATGCTAAGAGACAAATTATCCATGAGAGAGGAGCAGATAAAAGTATTTCCTTTCCATGACATTTTCTGAGCTTTTTGTGCTCTTGTTTCTGTGCATACATACAGGCACACACATACATGTATGCACCACTCTCGGTGTCCAGTGCTCTGCTGCCAAGCTTGCTCCAAGACAAGCATCTGGCATTTGCCTCCTTCTGCAGATGAGTCGCAAGTGACACACACATGGTGCAGCTGTCTGTATCTGGCACTCAGGTGATTATTTGTTTGCTAATCAACCAGCAGCTCCACTAGTTGAGTTGGAGGTTAGGAGAGGGTGATTAAATATACAGAAAGAGAGGCCGTTATGTAGTTGTGAGTGAAATCCTGCGTGGTAATTACAAGAGATGTAAGGATTGTTATTGTAACTGGGGCTGTAGCAAAAATTAAATCTATCTATTCAAACTGCTTGTCACTGAATATCCAATGGCAGTTCGCTAAAGCAGAACAAAAAAACAAACCCGCTCTGTTCTTCAGCGAGAATAAAGGGGTATCTCCATGTTTGCATTACAAAGCTGCAGTCACCTGCGAAAATGGTCAGATTTCAAACTAAATCAAATACGTAGTTTCTCACAACCACTTGCAAAGGACGTCAAGAGTTATGTGTGAAAAGAGAAGGAGTGAAATCTGATAGCTTTGTGCTGCTCAGTTCAATTAGTTTAGCTAGCTGACCAAAATTGCAGGTGTTAATTCTGCAGGTGCCAGTTGGGTCTAATCAATCTGTAGGTTTTATCTGATGCTTAGTGCAGCTCAGCTGGCCAAGTGACAGGCTTAATACCTAGCAGAGAGGGATGGTCACCTGCTAGAATGTGATTTGTTGCTGTATTTTATGCAACCTGCAATAAAATTTAACTCCATATAATTTTTAATTTATTGTGGTTTTATAGGAGCATTTAACCTATATAGAATGAGGAAAAAAATCCTCAAATGATTTTGAAATGTCAGCATTTTATCATTAAAATACACAGGGTGACATCCTGAGGTCATTGGTTTTGACCTCTGTAGGAATGGAATAGTGTCATTAATTTTGAGTAAAATGCTCCTGTGCTGTGGGCTGGAGTGTATAACATACTGGGGTGGGCTGAGGGTACTGGGAGTATTTGGTCCAGAGAAGAAAAGGATGAGAGGAAATCTGATCGTGTCCTTAACCGTTTAAAGGGGGGTTACAGAGAAGACAGAGCCAGACTCTCATCAAAGTTGCTCAGAAAGAACAAGAGGCAATGGTCACAAGATGCAGCAAGGGAAGTTCTGCCTGTAGGAATGAAATTCTTTGCCTGGAGACCTAGTCAAACACTGGCAGAGATCTCTCTGGAATGTTGTAGAGTCTCTGTCCATGGAGACATTGAAAACTTGCAGGGCAAGTTGGTCTGCCTTGAAGCTAGCCTTGCCTTGAGCAGGTGGTGGAAGTGGGGACCTCCAGAGAGCCCTTCCAGTCAAAATCTTCCTGACATTCTGTGTTACTGTTCTAGGTTGTGCCTCGCCCTGCTCTCCTCTTCAATCTTTCAGAAGGAGATAGAACCCCACTTCACCTTTTATCCTGAAGGGAATCAGAAGGGACAGCAGAAAAGGATTGCTTTGAAAAAGAAGCTTTTAAAAAGCGGTTGTGGCTTTGTTAATTTACTGTTTCTAATTGAAAGCTTACGAGGATTATGGTTTTGCTTTCTAGTGGTTAGCCAGCTGACTCATGCACCATCACTTGTAAGGACCACACAGGACATACTCTGCACTTAGTTATGCTTGAGACACCTCATAGGTTTCATCATATCTGGCTATTCAATAGGCACTGTGAACAAATAACTGGATTAAAAACACTATTTGGTTTAAGCTAAGTAATACCAGAGTTTTTGCTAAATAAACAGCACTTGTCCCTTGGGTGCTTGTAAAAGCAAGAACTCATCTTGGAAGTAGGAAGAGCCTGTGGAAGCAGAAGTTAGCTGTCCCCTCCACTTCCTTACCAAGCCCTGCCTTTAGCCAAGAACTGCAGTGCAGGGGGTCACTGGGACACAGGGGAGGTTTTGTTGGCCACAAAGGAGGCAAGACTTGAGGGACAGAGATGTAGCTGTGGATGTGTGTCTTGGGGAGCATTAGAGTGGGGTGGCATTAGACACGGTCCTAGTTAATAGCATTTTGTCTACTCTGGGAAGACCATTTTATCACATATGTCAGCGCTGGATGAACTTTTGATGCCGGTTCCCCCAGTGTATCTACTGTCTGCTGTATTTTCTGTGCTGCTGAGGGTGTGTATGTGCAAAATGATGGTGCACTGGCCATTTTAACATACCCTGCCTTTTGCAAGGGAATGCATGAAGTGCAGGCACTCCTGGACTCACATGCAGCTTTCCTGGTCCTGGAGCTGCTAGTGTCCAGGAAGATATTATACATGGATTTCCTACTAACTTGCCTATCACAACACTGCAAATAAGCCAAATCCCAGTTTCTCTCGGGCACTTTCAAACTTGGTGTTATCTCTATACATGGGTGAATTGCAGGACTTCTAAAAGACAGAAAAGGGACTGCACAGTTGTGTTTTCATTTTGTAGACCCTGGTCAGACCTTGCTCTCTAGCTTTCTCTACTTTTCTCACAAAGGGCAAGACAAACCATCTCCTACGGTCACAGGCTGTGACTCCCAGCCCAAATTGCCCTGTCCTAGGACATTTACTTGGGCTGCTCTCTTGGGGTCAGAAACTACCATGTATCCCTGACTCTAGACACACACCTCTAAAGAAAAGGGAATAAGATAGTCCTGGGAGGTGCCCTGGACTTCTGGAAGAAACTGGGGGATTGTGTTTCGTCTGCCAGGAACTGATTTTGTTCCTAGGCCTTGGGAGTGGGTGATCACTGTATTTAGTGGAGGCACATTTCTTGAGCCACCTTTGTGAACCTGCCTGGAACCATCTGAAAAGGTGTCTCCCTGTGAGGGCCCAGGAGCTCACGTGTTCAAAACACCTGCTGTATAAGACCTCTCTTATTTCTGCTCAAGCCTGCATGCTCTTTTCAGAAAAGGGGCATTTTGGCCCTCAGTCCTTGGCAAAGAGGTGATAGATCAAGTTCCCCAGCTGCAGCACAGCTGCGTGTGATCAGCTAGATCTGCTTTTGGGTGATCTTAGATAGCACTCGGTAAGGCAGGACCCCTTTGCAGGGCTTCATGGTGAGATTATACGGTGGCCATGGTGCATTTGCCTTGAGGATATGATGACTAAAAGGCCTCAATGATGGACCCCTTTCCTCCTGGTGGGCTCTGCAGACTGACTTCATGCCAGAGAGCAGAGAGCTGGTCTCCACTTCAGGAGGGATTTGGGATGCCGAAGGCCTTCAGTGTGGAGAAAGGTAGGTTCCTCCACTTTGGGGCACTATGAGTCAGACAGTCTTAGGAGTGATCTAGCAAGGCCCTGTAGATGTGGCTAACAGTGTCCTTTCAGGGTTGTGTGCCCAGCTCGGGAAACCTCCTCCCCCATGTAGTTCTTCTGCCCGTTTCCCAGGCTTTTGCCACTTTCAAAGGGTTAAAGAGGATTCTCTGTACAGGGCTAATCTGCCTGGGAGGCAGGGTGGATTTAGGAGGGGCATTAGTGGGACTCCGGCCCTTCTGCCCAGCTGCTGTGCAGCCCTGCGGGTTTACACAGAGCCTGCGGTCAGCCCGGGAGGTCACAAAATGCACCACCTCCTCCCGGAGCACAAAGAGCTGCTTTCCCTGCACACACCTTCATTTAATGAGCAGTAGCTTCCCCCCATAGACAAGTCCTTGGGCGGTGGCAAGCAGCCATCCACAATTCTGTGTTTGTAGGGTGCCTGGCAGGGCCTCGCTTCGGGCTGGTGCTTAGGCGGTATTGTAGTAAATTATAAAAGATCCTCTCTTTGATGCCGTGTGGGAGAAGACAGTGGGCCTGATTTCCCCTTGCCTTGTCCCTTGTGTTGTGATTCACCCAAGTCGCTATAAACTGCTCCCATGCTGATTTGGTAACCACTTTGCCACAGGTATAAATGACAACCCAAGGTGCACAGCAGTGGGGGAATGAGGCCGACCATCTCTAAAGGTCAAAGGAGCATTCATCACGCTGCCAGGGCTACTGTGACTCCATTGTGGCTTCACATCAATCAAAGTGCTGTTGTTGTTAAAGAATTTCAAATCGATACAAAAGAAATAATCAAAACAAAAGAGCCACACTTCCCTTTTCTACTCCTTTGTTCAGCACAGAAATATCTTCTTGTTGTTTGGTCTTCTCAAACAACGTTTTTAGATGTACAGTTTACAGATAAAAGTGTATTTAGCCAGAAACAGAGTATAAAGGGGTGGGATCGTTCTCAGCCCTACTAAAACAGAAGGGAGCAGCAGTTAGAAACAGTTGCTGTAACTGTGACTTCCTCAAACAGCATGGCTCTGATGTCAGATACCGGGAAAGGGGAAGCAACGGTTAGCATGCGTGATGGTTTAACCGAAGGTGCAATTTGTTCCAGCTTTCTGATGAAAGGCTCTCCCCTGTAAAAAGGAAATATGAGCAGAGCAAGCCGAGTACTGTTAGAGATCCCCAGCTGTACAGGAGTAAATGAGGAGCAGATTTGGTCACCCTCAGCTGCCCGGCACCAACTGCGTGAGCACATGCTTGGTCTCAGTTCTCTCCTCATATGCCTCTGCTTTGATCTGGTGAGAGCCCGCCTCCCCAGAAAACCCCCCAGAAACTCCTATTTGACAAGGTTAAATTACAGTTCCTAACAAAACCCAAAACCAAATATGAGATAAAGTAAATGCCAAGATCATGCTACATTTGACAACCTTACCGGGATTTTTGTCTGCTGCTTGTGTTTGGATTAAAGCATTAAGTTTCCTTTGGTCAATTGGTTACTAAGTTTAAGCAGCTTTCAATTGCTGGTTTCTAGGTACGCTCTATTTATCTGAGAAAGCTGATTATGAATAAGCGTCACATTAAAATATGCATTTAAAGTTAGGGTAGTGATTAACTGAGAATGTACTTGTGAAATTCTTCTGAATTCTCCATTTGATGCAGCACATCCAATGCAGATGCACGTTCCCAGTATTTCTGTTGTGTTTTGCTGTATTGTTAATTAGCGATGATCTAACTTTGAAGTTGCCCTGCTTGAGCAGGAGGTTGGAATAGGTGACCTGCAGAGGTTCCTATCAGCTGAAGTGGCCCTGTGGTCCTGTACCCACATTAATGACGACTGGCAGACCAGAACCACAGACAGGAGGATCTGTAGTGAACCTTGCTGTCACTGCTCTTGTGACCCACACTCAGCTGATCCAGGCACGTGGTCCCTACTCAATAATACAAAGGAAAGTGAGAAACCTGAAGCTTCCTCTCCGTCAGCCCTACAGGAACTGCATTTATAGATAAGTGCAGAAAACGGTAATTTTCCTGCAGCATATGTAAACCACATGACTGAATTTACGTGTTTTATAGACCAGTTATTTTGGAAGTTCAACAGAAAGGAGATGTTCAGTATCAAAAAATAAATTCTACTGTCTTTTCACAAGTCTCTGTATGATCACATTGATCTCATCCCTATTACATTCTTTAAGTCTTGTAAAAGTGAATTTGCTGGGCCTTCACAACCTGCCAAACAACTGCAGCCATTCTGCCATGCCCAAGTTGGAGGCAACAAAACACAACTTCAGTTTCTAGTGGTCCTTTTTAACACAGTTGCATGAAATTAACTCAAATTCCCTTCTCTGCAGCAATCTGTGTCCAAATTGTACCTGACAGACAGCCAGGGGACAATGACACTGACCTATTCACATGCTGTGAATTATATAAAAAAAGGTTGAAAAAAAATATTCAGTATGAGATGGTAAAAGGAATAAGGTATGCTTCCAAAGTGGTTTGGGAAGCACCTGTTTTCCTCCTTCCTTCCTCTCATCCAAGGAGCCTCGGCAATAGTCCTGTCCTCTTACAGGTATCAAAGTTATGCTGGCCACAGGACTGTCTGGTGGACAGCCTGATGTGTTGTCCATTGTAAGGGAGTGTCTTAATTTTGTGAATGCCTGGAGCGCGCACTGCTACCTCATGAGGGTTCTGCCCTGGAACTGGAACCTCACCTTTGCTATGAGCAGCTTTTCATTCCCATGAACAGCAACACCAGCCTTGTTCACTGCCGGTCATGACTTCTAGTGGGCTAAGTGTTCATCCCCACTAGCTGTGTGCTGCCCATTGCTTACTGCCTCCTTCTGCTGCTGTGGCATCTCTTACAGCAGCCCAAGCAGCTTTTGAGAGGGGAGACAGTGACAGAGGCAGGACCCAAAAAACCCCTGTCTTGACAAGTGTTGTACATATGAACTAACATTTTGTAAAGCCAGAAGCCCCAGACATGCATCACTTACCTTGTAATGCCAAAGAAAGGAAGATTTCTGTCAGTGGTTTATGACTGGGGAGGTGAGATGTCTTTGCAGGAGCTGTAAAGCCCCCCACTGTGGGAGGACTGCCCTCTCTCTGGACAGACAGGACGGGGAGTCCAAAACTGAAAACAGGGCACTAGTGAGGGACAGTGACAGAGGAGGAGGGCTCACAGCACAACGGCTTCTTTATCTTCATTTTTATGAACACCTCTTTAAATTCTAAACCTATTCAGCACTTGGTACAAAAGACAAAGCCAAAAACTTTGTCTGTCCAAAGCATTTCTAGTGTGCCTCTCAACATAGCATTTAGTCACCTGTTGCTGCTTTATAAACATTTTAAGTAGTTTTGTCTTGAATTAAGTGGGGCTGTGGGCTCTTTTGCCAGCAAGACTTACAGATAGAGATCCGTGGTCTTCTGATGAAAACTAAACTGAGATGTTTTTATTTAAACTGGAGAATTATTTAACCAAGATAAAGGCTATTCATCATCAAGTTTGGAAGCTACTGTACCATTCGTTTGCAGTCCAAAATAATGGCTTCTTCATTCTCTTGTGCATGATTTAAAAAAATTACCTGGATTTTTCTACTGATGTGAAGCCTCTGTTTCATAACTCAGACAGTGCAGTGTGCTATCATGTGATGTTACAATTATCAAAAAATCATGCATAAGGTCGAGAGAAATGTGCTGAGTGAACTGAGACATTTGGAGTCCATAGGCACACAGCCTTAAGGCTGAGGAGATTAATGCTTTTGGCATCACACCGAGTCAGTATTATGTTCATGCTGTGTTAGGGATTTCTTTTTCCATAGACCTCCTGATTGTAAAAGGGGATTCCAAAACTCACATGCAAGCAGCAAATGTCTCCAAGTACACTGTGGCACCCGGCCAGGAACAGAAACCCCTGTTACTGTCTGCTGCTGTGGTACGCTGGTTGGAAATCGGATCGCCATCCGAGCACAGTGTATCACGGCACTCGGGAGTCATGTGAGAGAGGCATCAGGGAACAGTAGCTGACAGTCACATCGCTGCCAGTCAGAAAGGAATCGGTGCTTAAAAGGAAGTCCTGGATGCTTTCAGCATGACTGAACCTGCTGCTAATCTGCATATGTCTGGATTAGAAGTCACACCATCATAAAGATGCCATGAGCCAGGCAGCACCCATATGTCATTTGTGCGGTGACAGTTCCTAAGTACCCCGTCCCCCACAGCTCTATTCCTAAGCGTAAACAACAAATAGGAGGCAAAAGGCAGAGCACATAGGCTGTAAAGCATCCCAGTCCTGATTCCAGGATCTCTGTATCGTTAGGATGGCTACATTTTACAGTCCAGATATATTTGCACATCCTCTTCATCACTTGGAAAAGAAGATTATTGCATTTGCCAATAGTTTCTCATTTTAGTCCTAAAACAACATTATTATGTGGATTGACTGAATATCTCACTCTTAATCAGATGCAGAACAGCATACCCTACTTTCCTGACAGTGTTATGGACCACATACCATTTGATTTAGTCTGGTGACAGGGTTGTAAATGTGGAGCTTCACACCAAGCTCCCTGCCGGGGTGATGCCTCCTATTGCAGACTGAATGCAAATTCTGCTGGAGGTGGGGGCTTGGTTCTGAGTACCCTAAGGATGAATATCAGTGCTGGTGCATGTTTGTGTCTGGTTCTGAATGCAGGAGTGAGCTTGGAACAGAAAGGCAGACAATTTTGGACAGATTCAAATGGATCATGTTGACCATGTGGATAAAATGAAATCAAAACTCAAATTTGATGAACCCAGATCTGTGCAGAAGTGATGATCAATATACGTGATGTACATTTTTTTTTTTCAGGGCATTGATTTCTGGGGAAGACCTGTGTGATATGACTTCCCAAAATATTTTTCTCATGCTAGTGACAACTTCAGTGGTGAACTGTGATTTCTACAGCAGGCTGAAATTCAGAAACACAAAAAAGCTTTTGTTTATTTTAATATAACAATTAAAGTAAATTAAATTTCCCGAATGAACGTTTCCTAGCCATACCATGCATATGTGAGCAATTACTTCTCGAACCAGAACTGACTTTACTAAAAATTGCACTTCTTACAAGTATGTTAGCTGCTGTTGGCAGAGGTAAAAATCTATGCTCAGGAGGTTGTCGATGAAGTGTAGTCTCCTGCATTGCATGTGGAGTGACAGGCAAAATGGTGGTGAGCAGCCCACAGCCCACAATTTGGTTAGCACTCCCAGGTGAGAGGACTCTGGAGTGTAGCTTCAGGTTGCAGGCTACCTGGCAGCCCTTGCCAGAATTGCTCCAGGTTACCAGGGTGGAAGGAGGGAACAAGTGGAGATGCAGAGCCTTTCTTTTTACCTTTTTCTTTCAGAAACCAAGTACATGAAGCAGCTGTGCCAATTTCAGGTCATCACTCCTGCTTCACATTCTTGTTGCTGTTAGTATAGCCTTCAGGATGCTTAGGCTTCAGTATAGTAGTGCTAGCCTGGTTTCTGCTGGGTCTGGGATACAAAGCATATGGAACCAAAGCTAAAGCTGAATCAGTCTTGTCTTGTCTAGAGCAACCCAGCTATTCTGAGCACTCTTGTGTACTAGGTACTAGGCTCTAACCAGATTGGGAAGGATTCTTCTTGGTTTTACTGCGTGTCTGGGCAGACTTCATCTGCAAGTAAGGCCAGGTGTCCCAAAATTCTTAGTTGCTTGCAGCAAGGTTTCCAAACATGACTGAAGAAGTTAGGTACCCAACTCTTACTGATTTCATGAAAGCAGTGGGAGCCAGACAACTGGCCTGTTGAGTCACGTTAGAAAATTCCACAAGATACCTATCTATGTGATTCAGCAGCTTTGAAAACCCTCTCTGCTAATTGTTTCTAGATTAAGTTGTCATTAATATTGAAAGGTCAGTCAGGGTTGCACTGTTGTATGGACAGAACTGCTGTGTGGGGAGGAGAGACATGCACATCGCAGAGGAAATCTGAGTCCTGCACTGGAATGCACAGCTAAGGCTGTTCTGGACTTTGCTCTGCATGGATTGAGGCAGATGGACACTTCTTGCTGGAGATGGAAATGCAGAGTGAGGGTAATACGATTTAAATACAGGCATAAATCCTGGATCAGGACCAGGATATTTCAAGCTGAACTAACTGATTTGACTGTGTACTCTTCGTTTTAGAGTATAATTCATGGCACTCAGTGCAAAGTTAACTCTAAATTATTCAACAGTTGTGGGCCCTGTAGGTATTATTGCATGATAGCAAGCTTTCCTGGATTAATGTTGCTTATTCTACTTTTGAATAAAGCTAAAAAATTAATTGTTACAAGCTCAGAGCTTACCTTGTTTGATCTCACATACCTTCCCTGCTGTAGAGTTGGAACTACAGTGACTTTTGAGGGTTGGCTACAGTGCTTGTCCAACCTCATAAAGATGAATAAAAACCAATATATGTATTTACCTCAAGGGCACACTAACAGGAGGCAAGCAAAGTCACCATAATGTTGATACAGATGCTCCTCACTGACATGACATTCTTAAGCTTAGGCGTTTATGTTTACTTTATGGACTATTAACTGAGTGCATAATGTTTCGCACAGAAAAAAGACTTATATGAGCTGAATTGTTCATTCGGTGGCTTCCATGACATGGGACAGCTTGAAGGAAACAATCCTTAGGAACCACTAGAGAAATTCTTCTTTTCAAGCTGTCTTTCCCATGATGACCATCTTCTTAGCCCCTCTCCTCATTCTCCATGTTCTCCACTTGATTCTTGAGAATTGTTTTCCTCCTTCAGTCTTCCCCCATAAACTTCCTATGTCAGAGCAGGAAGGAGACAAGAGGCATACACTAAGAAGGGAAAGTAGCATAAGGAAAAAAAGACCTGCAAAGCCTAGGAGAAGAGTCATATCCGGGAAGAAGGAAAACCACTGAGTATCAGATAAGGTGAAGGAGAGAGCTAGCAATGTGTGGTTACTAGCACAGCAGGGCAGCAGTATCGGTTTTGCTGGTCAAGTTCTGTGCAGGGCCTTGGGCCAGACAAACTCAGGCGGCTCAAATTTTTACCCCTCTTGAGTTACGCATAAGATCTGTCTTAGTGGTGCATTGCCTACCAAACCTAATCAGAGGTATAGAGCATAAATCAGGATATACAAATCTTCCTGTGTTGGCATCTACCACCCTGATCTGCCTTTACCCTTATCGTTTGTTATCAGCACCCACAAGTGGTTCCCTGAGCACAAAGTGCTATCAGCACACCAGAGCATTTTTGGATGAAGGGCATTTGTGATGATGAGGTGGCTGGTCATACAGCAGGGATGGTAAAATGCCTAGAAACTCCTGGTGGTTTTTGTCTTGTAATGATGGGGTCCCCAGCATAAGGACATGGAGCTGTTGGAGCAAGTCCAGAGGAGGGCCTTGAAGATGATCAGAGGGCTGAAGCACCTCTGCAATGGAGACAGGCTGAGAGAATTG
The DNA here is from genome assembly GCA_013398125.1 of Aegotheles bennettii. Lineage (NCBI taxonomy): Eukaryota > Metazoa > Chordata > Aves > Caprimulgiformes > Aegothelidae > Aegotheles > Aegotheles bennettii. The sequence continues at coordinate 219,414 of VZRW01002149.1, forward strand.
GGGTTGTTCAGTCTGGAGAAGAGAAGGCTCCAGGGAGACCTCATGACACCCTTCCGGTACCTGGAGGGGCTACAGGAAAGATGGAGAGGGACTTTTTCCAAGGGCATGGAGTGATAGGACAAGGGGGAATGGTTTCAAACTGGAAGAGGGTAGATTTATGTTGGTTATTAGAATGAAATGGTTTCCTGTGCGGGTGGTGAAACACTGGCACAGGTTGCCCAGAGGACCTGTGACTGCCCCTTCCCTGGCAGTGTTCAAGGCCAGGTTGGATGGTGCTTTGAGCAACCTGGTCTGGTGGGAGGTCCTTTCCAACCCAAATAATTCTATGGTTCTGTGATTCTACAATTGCAGCAGTAGGAAACTTCAGTATTGGTTTTGTCTTGTTAGAGGAAGGAGGGTGTCTGTGGTCAGTCAGATCTGTAGTGATTGCATGTGTGTCTGTCCTTATTGGCCAGAGCTAACTAAGCTGGACAGAGGGGTGGAAGCTTCGAAGAGTTAAGTTTCTGCACACTTCATGGGAACAGGTAGCTAGCTTGAGCCCCATAAAGGTCAAATCCATACTTTGTGCTCAGGCCTTGTTTGATACCAGAGGGGCTGGACGTGGCCAGCTGTTGAAGTGCTGCAGAGAGAAGCTCTCTTGGAGGCCACCATTGCAGCAAGAGAAGGTGGCAGCCAGTGTAGACCCCACCATCCCACAGGGCCGTGGGGTCCGTGCCTGCCCTGGCTGATGGGTGGGGGTGCAGATGATGTGGGGCAGCCCTGGGGGCTGCGGGGGTGCAGGCTGGGGGGCAGCAGGGGACACAGGCCATGGCTGTGCTATTGAACGTGACAGCTGGCCACGCTGGCTGCGCTGTACCGGGAGCGGCTGCACGAGGGGATCAGCGAGCCTTTGCGGCTCTGCCCACACACATTCCCTTGGCTGTGTTTGTGTCCCACTGCATTCTCCAAAGGAGGTACAGTTGCTGCTTTCCCACTTTCTCCATATACCTTTTTTATCACACAGTCAGTGTTTGTGCCTCCACCCCCATCCCCATTTAATTTTTTTTAACATACCCTAGAGCCTTTGACTTCTGTTTCCTCCTTCTCCAAGGCTACGAACAGCAGTGACTCCTATGGAGTTAGCCAGGAGAGTGAGGCAAAGGAGAGAGGGAGATTCTGGCAGTTTTATTTTCATAATAGGGTTGTGTGAATGGCTCCCTTTTCCATAACATATTGGAACAGGTCGCCCAGAGGATCTGGGCTGCCCCCTCCGTGTGTGTGTGTGTGTGTGTGTGTGTGTGTGTGTGTGAATCACTGGATTAGGGCGTTTTAAAGTCGATGTCGGGGAAACAGTAATGAGAGAGAAGGCAAAGGGACAAATGCATACAAGGAATGGAAGTAAAAATGCTGGATACACTGTAGTTTTGAGATAATGGCGGAAAAGTTACTTGCTAGAGAAATGTGGAACCTGGAGGTTAAGGGGCAGCAGATGTTAAGTAAACAAACATGTTTGAGCTTATATTCTTCTTGCTGTTCTACCATCCACTGAAGAACTAATTAATGAAAAATCTGGCAGTTTGGACCTCATTGTCAGGGGAATAGACCACAGGAAAACGTGTAAAATTTTGGTAGTCTTTCAGTCATAATGTCAGTCCAATCAAAGAAATACTGCACTCCATTTAGTTACATCCAAGGAATTTACATTAAGATTATTTGCACTTTTAACAATCATCAAATCTGAGACTATGCCCTGCATTCAGAAGGTCAGAAATTAGTTCACAATTCTAGAGGGCTTTATACCTTATATCAAAATAGCATTGTAGCTGTCTAACAGAAATCTATTTTTGCTTGTATTTGTGAAGTACCCTGGTAATATGGCAAGAAAGAAGAAATAAACAGGGGATATGTAAGCAGAAGAACACTGACATATTCTATTAGTCAAGACAGTAGCATGCAAATCATTGGCAAGTAAGAAGAGGCAGCATAGAGATCTCATATTTAAAGCTAGGAATAAGTACACATAATTAGATCAGTTTTTGTTATAAGCACTTCCTCGTCATTTTAAACAGCAATGTCCTTAGGTCCTTTATATAAAGTATCCTGTTGATTTTGCCTGGTGAATAATCCTTCCTACAAACACCATAGCGCAGGCAAAAGTTAGTGATGTAAAAAAAGCCCAGCACTGTGGTGTACTAAAAACCGAGGTTACTAGATAAAGGAAAAGTGATATTTGAGGCAGTAGCAGAGATATCTTTGCACTGTTCTCATTGTTAATCTTGATATTTATTTGATTAAACGTATCCTTTGTTACAGTAGAAAAGAAGCTGTGTCAGAATTGGCTTTTGTCTCCACCAGATTGTTGCAGAATCCAGGAACTTTGCCAATCCAGTTACAGTGGAGTTGGCTGTGAAGTATGTGAGGCCTCAATCCTGAATCTAGGTAAACTGAGGCAGAATCATATCCTCAAGAAGGGGGACAAGGCAGTCTTTCCAGGCATATACTCAGTGTAGGATGGTCAAATGGAAATTACAATACATTGTCTTTGCTAATTAATTAATGCTATTACCAGTCTGGGTTAGAAGTCTAAACCATTACCTCTCTCTACCTAATCTTGGCTGAATTTTATGGCAGATATAGAATATTGAAAGGGATGCTAAGGAAGTATAAATATAGGGTCAGCTATGTTCATGTTAGAAAATGTAACACTCAAACAGAAATGCCTAGAGGCACCTTTTTATAAATAGAGAGGAAGACACAGGGATGGAGATTCCATGTGTTAGCATCTAAGAACAAGAAGTATATATTCACCCTTTTCCATAACATGTCATGAAGACATCACTGGCAGGCAAGAGAAAGGGGCACAAGCAATTGCAGGGGAAGAAGTTCTCAAGCGTGACTAGAGTCAATGTTCCCTAATGATTTAAACATTAAAGTGGCAAAACCAAAGTCAGTCTCCCTCTCTCCGGTGTGAGGCAAGTGATATCACTGGGTTTCTGCTCATTTGTTTCCAGCTTTCTGAACAAGCGTCCCACAACAATGATCTGATGCTTTCAGTGTCATTAAAATGGAATCCCAGTTATTAATCCCTCATGTGCACAGGGTCACATGTTGTTTTTGGGACACCATGGGTAAGGTAAAGAAGGACAAGCCTGAACAGACTGTGCAGCTGAAATACAACCCTTTTTGATCATATCCATCACATGTTTTTTCCAGGGGGAAAGGCATGATCAGCAGGGATGCTAAGCTTTTTAACCTTGAATGACATCCTGTGATAAGCCCAGGCACACAGGAAAAGAAAGAGGCAATGGCTTCCACCCACCAGAAGTCTTGTATTTCCACAGTGCTGAGGCTGTGGTAATTATGACACATCCAGCTGGTGCTATTATTCAACCACTCCTACAGGAGAGGGGTCGCTCTTAAACAGCATAAAGATTGCTACAAAACTTGATGGCGGCAAAAAGTTAATTAACAAAAAGCAGTTAACTATCCATATGAATGGCAGGAACAACTTCCACAGCCATGTGATTGTATTTGCATTCAGTGCAGTGTTTAAGATGCCTCGCTTGTGGGCCAGAAGCCCACTGTGCTAAGTGCTGCATGAAATGGGTGAATGGAAAAAAGGAGAGAACAAACTCATAGTGGCAGTTGTCAGCCTGCTCTTGGAGGAACAGTTGTTGCAGTTGAGCCAGTGCCAGTATAAAACTTGCAGTGGGAAAAAGGGGGGAAAGAATCACAGCATCAAGAGAACACCAGCAAGGCTATTAGTAGGGGGAGAGGACAAAAAGCTGGGCACAGATGCTGATGGACTGGGTGACACATGAATGCCAGGTGAGGAATTGTATCCAGGAGCAATGGATAATGATAAAAGAGACTTGGTCATGATTGGAGGGGGAATTTAACAACGGAGGTAACAGAGAGAGCATTGTCTGGTGAGTGACCTTTTAGGTGAGAAGGGAAGTTGAGGCATGGCTGCAGACAGCATGAAGACACAAATGTGAAAAAACCTACACTTCCAGGGTCAGCTTGTCACCAGCACACAAGCCTCTTCATCCAAGGATGGGTGAGGGTGGAAAGAGGTTGAGGAACTCTTCAAAATTTCTCAGGAGACACAGTCTGAGGAGAGTCATGGCTGAGAGCAATGTGGAAGCAGAGAAAGAGCTTGGATGTAGGATTATTCAAAAGAGCAGAAAGGAGGGGGGAGAGAAGAAAGAGAAAGGGAAGGGAGTGTGAGAGAAGAAGAGGCATCTTTGTGAAAAGATGGCTCCAGTGACAGTGACAGCAGAAAAAATACATGTCTCTGTCAGGGCTGGGAGGTGATGGGAAAAATAGTATGGCTGCCTGCAGTAGATTTAGATATGGTATGTTCATGCAACAGACTGCCAAGGGCAAGAGATAAAAACTGAGTAGAGAAGCATTTGGGTTAGGGTTAGGCATGTTGTTGTGAGAGGCTATAGCAGGAGGAGCTCGTGAGGACCGCAGAGAGGAGTGTGGAGGTAGACAGGCAACTGGATTGGGTCAAGTGCCATCAGAGGTGCGACAGAGGAAGGCCAAGGGAAGGTCTGGGTTTGTGTTACCGAGGGAGGTGAGAGGTGGTGAGAGCAGCAGACAGAAGTGTGGGTGGAACAGAAAGCAAAAAAAAGAGCCTAAACAGTGCAGGTAGGCAAGCACTGTAGTATGTGGGGAGAGGTCTTGGGGAGTAAGATAAAAACCATAAAGCTGAGTTTCATCGGGGGGGGGAAAGGGAAGCACTGTGAAGGTTATTCTGGTACTTCCTTGCATAGCCAGAGGGTGGTATTTTCTTTGTGAGGAGAATGGAAGTTGCATAGAGAGAAAAAGGGTAGTTGAAGGGGTCTTAGCAGGGGTACATGAGAATGAATCCTGTGGTATTAAACTGTATTTGATCATTTTATCTTAAACATATGTTTTCCTTACATCCATCTTTGTGGCAAAATTGTACATAATGACCTTTTCTGCAATCTCTTCTCCAGCACTGCACTTTGCCAGCTTTTGGAGAAAAGGATACTGGCTTAGACAGACCATTCCTCAGTGCTTTCCTGGGCTCTGTTTTTGGTAGGATAGCTGTCTGCAGTTATTTTTAGATGATGTATAGATTTGCATTTCAACAGCTAGAATTTCCTTGTTGTTTTCAACCATGGTTTTCAACCCTACTAGGTTGTCAATCTCATATCTTCCCCAAATGCCTGAAAATGTTCTTAAAACACAGTCTAAAGACTTTTTGTAGGTCCCACTGTTCATCCAGCTTCTTCCCTTTCTGTCTGTAGACCAGCTGTGCTGGCTAAGGATGTCATTGTAGGAATCATCACACCAAATTTCTGTTAACACTCATAAAAACACATGTTCTGTCAATGACTAAAAGTGTTCATTTTCCTTGCCTTTGTGTTCAGACAGCTTCCTACATTCATACTTTCCTTTTTCTTCTAAATCTTTTGCCTCAGAGTTCATTTTCTGTCTTGCTTTTTATGTTAGAAATACACACCACGTCATTTGAGTTAAACAAAAAAGTCCCCTATTCCTCTTCCCTTCCACTGTTTGAATAGAGGACTGTGTAAGAAGCCCTGCCAGCTTTCAAATGGGAAGGCTCGTAATTTTTTTTGCTTACATGGAGATCATTTTAATCCAAACAGACTCTCATTACAAAAGATATAAAGGACATTCCATTGCTTCTTGAGTCCAAAACACTCCTAAACTGACACATTTACCACTTGGTCTCAGTTTGCACAGAACAAAGCACATAAGAGTGCTTTGTGTGCAATGTTATAATGCTGTTCTTTCAGAAAGCTTGTAATTCTCTAGCCTGAGCTTTGGCATGATCTCACTAACAAAGCTCAGCACACGGGCAACAGGGTACGTATCTGAGGGATGCCTTATGTCAGAGCCCTTAGTTTGTGATAGCACTAAGTGAGCCTTGTCCTCTCTATACGCCTTCAGCCAATGCAAGGCAACGTGAGCTACAATCACAGGCATCCTTTACATGCCAAGACTTCAAGCCCAGATTACTATCATCAACTGCTTGAAGAGCCATTGCAAGCTAATTGGGCTGCAAACACTACTTTTGGATCTGTAGGAGCTTATTTATGACCCTGAGAAATTCAACCTCAGCTTTAAGGAGAGGTCAATACCAAGGAGAGAATCTGCTCAAGACACCATTGGTCTAAACACTGGCTGGTCTCTTAATGTTATTAATTGTAGTCTGTAGAAAGAGACTGGGCAGCAACTGTCAATCTTCCTGAAGAGAAGAAATAACTTTGCCTGTCTGAGGATACTTGATAGTTTTTTACCAGCCAGTCATAAATGTGAGAATGTCATCCCGCAACTATCTGCATGGACTGCTCCAGCTCTTTGCAACTCTTATTAGCACATAGACTATGACATATAGAATAATTTTGGTTGGAAAAGACCTTAAAGATCATCAAGTCCAACCATTAACCCAGCACACTGCCAAGTCCACCATGTCCCTCAGCACCACACCTACACATCTTTTAAGTATGTCCAGGGATGGTGTCTTCACCACTTCCCTTGGCAGCCTGTTCTAGTGCCTGAAAACCCTTTCAGTGAAGAAATTATTCCTAATATCCAATCTAAACCTCCCCTGGCACAACTTGAGGCCATTTCTTCTTATCCTACCACTTGTTACTTTGGAGAAGAGGCCAACCCCCACCTTGCTTCAACCTCCTTTCAGGTAGTTGTAGAGAGCGATAAGGTCTCCCCTCAGTCTCCTTTTCTCCAGACTAAACAAGCCCAGTTCCCACAGCTGCTCTTCATAATACCTGTGCTCTAGATCCTTCACCAGCTTCGCTGCCCTTCTTTGGAGTGGCTCCAGCACCTCAATGTCCTTCTTGAATTGAGGGGCCCAGAACTGAACACAGTATTCGAGATGAAGCCTCACCAGTGCTGAGTACAGGGGGATGATCACTTCCCTAGTCCTGGTGGCCACACTATTTCTGATACAGGCCAGGATGCTCTTGGCCACCTGAGCACACTGCTGGCTCATATCCAGCTGACTGTTGACCAGCACCCCCAGGTCCTTTTCGAGCCACTCTTCCCCAAGTCTGTAGTATTGAGCTATAGTTGCCAAGTACTTTAGCTTTTGGACTGTGTACAGCTTCTGGCTCTTACCAGGTGGAAATGTACTTGTGAACAGAACGAAAGGATTTAGCCAGAGAGCAGCTGACAGGCCATCTCCACTTTGAGTTGTGTAAAATGCTTACCTGTTGTGTAGTTGGGGCAATAAATATTCATGGAGTTTCTGCAACTGATGCTCATTCTGAGTGGTGTGAAAATGTGCCTGTAAGACATTGTAATTGACTTTACCTAAGAAGTTGGAGCCTAGCATGAGAGAGGCTGGTTTACTCTCTTCAAGCATTAATGTGTTCTGAGCTCTTTTACCCAGTGTGGCATGGATTTCAACTAGTTCCTAGCCTACTGCATGAAGTGAGATGACAATCAGGCTTTCAAACTTAAAATAAAATATTTTTCTTCTCAACCTCTCCCTGTGGTTTGAGAGTAGATGGATATGGCTCAAATTCTGGAATAAAATGGTAATGACACCAAATTATAACAGACAGGACACCCTGAAACTTTGCCTCTCATCTATGGGATCTTCTGAGAGGCCCAGAGGATGAGTTAGATTGGCAGGAGTTAGTTTTGCTAATTAGGTAGCTAGTTAGGAGGCCAGAAAACAAAACTGTGTTAAGAAAATGAAACAGCCCTGTGGTTCTCCAAAAGGGGCAGTCCTTCCTGATAAAGAGACTCTGGAGGCAGCTGTCTCCCCTATCTGCGCTGCGAGTAGGATGCACTCCTACTTCCTGTCTGAACAACAGAGAGATAACGTGAAAAACCCACCGTGACATTTGTTGTTTCCTTTAGTTTCCTTTTTTATAGCCAGACAGTGTGATTCACTGGGGTTCTTCTTGAAAGTGAAGAGGTGTGAAAAGAGAATTCAAGTACAGGGCTCAGATGTCGAAAGGTGACATTCCTACCCTTATGACTGGCTCCAGAAGGACTGAGAGTAGGTCCCATTTGTAGCAATGAGTACCTTGTGTTCTGCTCCATCACAGACACAAGACAATTCTCTTATGACTGCAGTTCTTCTGCCTCCTCAACCCTTTTCACACAGGAGTCTAATCTAGGCAAGATGCATAGGAAAAGATTGGTGTCTAGGTTTTTGTTCTGGTGCATCTGTTTTACAGTGCTCTGGAACAGCTCAACAAATGCCCTCTCTCTTCAAAGCTATATAGTGGCAGATGCAACACCACTGAAAATACTGTGGATGAAGTGCCAAGCTTTAATGAAAGAAGCTTACAAAGGCATTCTACCAACCAAGGCTTTCTGGAGCTACATGCAGTCTTTAAAGCACATGAAGTATTTAGTTTACCTATGCACTAGAAGATCTACTTCAGGCAGCTGGGAGACACAGAGCCCAAGTACTCATGATAAGCATGTAGCTAGAGAGAGTTTCAGAAATTTTAACAAGGTAATTAAAACATGGAATCGCAAGTGATTCTCGTATGCAGCATGCATATCTGTCACATAATATCTTATTCAAGTCCTTTAAAAACAAGACAGGGTGGGATGTACTATTCACTGCCCAATGCACTGGGATGACCAGAACCTGGAATGGTATAACCTGGAATGGCATGTCCTGTGTGTGAACAGTTCTGTGGTGAAGCTGTGCCCTGTGTTTTCACTGCGTCTGCATTTCGCTTGAGCATGTTGAGAGACCTGCCCAGTTAGTGGGGGGGCACTGATATCCCAGTGGGGCAGTATGCTAGTGAAGAGTGTGTTTGTACAGATGTGTAAATGCACATGCACACAGATGCATCTATGAACACACACACAATACATACATATGTATATGTACATACAATATATATAAAAACTGTATCTGTGTAGCTTTGCAAATGATTTGCCCTTTGTGGACAAGCTGTGGATGTGTGCATGGAGCTCCTGAAAAGTTTCATTAGCAAGGAGCAGAACAGGTGGCTGAGGAGCTCATAGAATGGCAGAGTAACTGAGGTTGGATGTGACCTTTGGTGGACACGAGTCCAACTCCTTGCTCAAAACTGGGAGGCACTTTGAGCAAGACAAGATTGCTCAGAGCCTTTGTCCATCTGGGTTTTCAAAATATCAAAGGATGGAGATTCCACAACTTCTCTGTGCAACCTGTCTCACCATGCTTCTCCAGCTCCAAATCTTCTGTGTGCTTGTGTTTATGTGTGTACATGTGCAGAGAATAGAGATGGCAGGAGGAGGAGGGGGTGCATGTAGAGGTGTGTATGTGCTTGTTCACAGAGCTGTATTCACGAAAGAACAATTCCAAATTCTGTTTTCTCTTTGGCAGGCTGAAAGAGCATGCTGCCACTGGTGGCCAGGGCAATTGCTAGACAGCTTTTAAAATAATATCCACATTAAACAGAATTGCATGTTGTGACAAATGAGATATTTTTAGAGAGAATATGCTTTTAATTTGGAATTAGTCTTGCAGTTATGCAAGGATTCACTGCTTTTAAATAACCAGAAAAATGAGCGCCTTGAATCTCTTTCACATTGAGATCTATTGTCAGTTTATTAAGTTCAGATTTATTGCTGACTTTCCTAGCCAAAAAATAGCTGTTAGCACACTATAACAGAGCATAAATTTGAGTTCACAGAATCAAAGACATTATTAAAGAAAAAAATTACTTAGTGACCTGTCTGATCTAATAAATCCTGCCATTCACATAAAATAAAATGACAAGAATTTATGTCCACTAGATGTGTAAAACTAAGGCAGTCACGGTGGTTAGGATTTGAAATGGTTTCTTTAGCCATCTGGGTTTTACCATAGACTCTTGTCTATTTAGGTAAAAATAAGGTAAGGATAGAAATGGCCATGTAAGATGCTATTGAGATAATAGAGACATTTTCTTATTTAGCATTAAAATCCAAGTAGTCAGATGGCTTGAGACTCCTGAGGTAGTCTGTGGGCCACCATGTTTCACAACTGGTAGAATCCTCTTGACAAAAGACCTGCTTTAAACTGCAGACTTACCATGTGAAAGGAAACTAATCATAGTTCCCTTTCAGGAAATTCCATTTAACAGTATGACACAAACCTGCTGACCACAGCTCCCAGTGCTAGCAAATCTTTAAAGTGACATTTCTTCTTATTTACCATGGATAATGCCTGACTGAAAATGTCTGTTTCTAGCCTGCCTGACCGCTTGCCTCGCAGCTGCTCCCTCTAGCTACTGCGGTGGCCCTCATTTGTGGAAATAGAAACTACCTTCATGATGGACTCTTCAAAGGCTGTCTGAAATTTGCCTTATGCTGTGCTCTGACAACCTTCAGTGAGCTAGCAAAGTGGCTTTTCAGCTCCTTCATATCCTTCTTGAGCTGTGTGAATGCACAAGTCCACACACAATTTTCTGTAATGAAGTCAAAATAAGAGAATGCCTTTGCACCTGCTACATGCTTTTGCATCTACCAAACACTGTTCATTGTCTGAAAGTCAAATAGCTAACTGTAGTTTCACCATTAGTCTTGATTATACAAATATATAATTCATAATCCTTAATATATATGTGTGTATATATATATACGCATTATATTGTATATAATGAAGAAGTAATTCTGAAGACCAGTTTCTGTTTAATTATGAAGCTTACATATGCCTAGAAAAATTCATACATCTGTGGGCCATGCCTAAACTTTATTTAGAGTCAGGCCTGTTTTTGTTCAGGCTCAGCCATCAGTCTTGTAACAGATGCCATAGAAATCCAAGTGCATCTCTTCTGTTCCCCTGGAACAGCATTGCTCCAGGGCTGTCCTTGGAGGTGTCAGTAGAGACCTGAGTTGCTTTGTTTGATTCAAAGCATATCTGCATATGTTCATTGATTGAAATGTACTTTGGTTCCGTTCTTTCCCACTCATGTAGTGCTCCCTCATGGCAAGGTCTTGTAACTGTGGCTTGAGCATCACAGTTTTTGCTGTCACATCTGGGCTGAATTTTCCCAGGAGCATAAACACTCCAGGATGGGTTTCCTAGCACAACTTCAAAGTGGGCACTCCCCTGACAGCATTTCAAAGCGCTTTCCTTTTTTTTCTTCCAAATTCTGAAGCTTCTGTGAGCAGCACTGTAACTCTTTCCTTTATCTTAAAGGCAAATATTGTGCAGCCCTCAATTGCTTTGGCAAGCTAGACCCATAGAGTTTCAGCACCCTTCCCATTTATTCCACTCTTTGCAGCCGTCAAGAAGACTGATTCATGTGTATCCTCATAATCTCTCTTCAGTACTCCTCTGTGTATATCTGTGTGCGTGAGGAGGAGTGATATCCCCGGGGTAAGGGGTAATGGCAAGTCAAAGAGAGGGGATCTGCTCAGAGGGAAAATGAGAAAGAGAGGAAGGGGGAACAGTTTTGTGAAGACATAGCAGATAACAGTGAGCTTATCAAGACCGGGAAGAAAGGGGAAGCAAGTAGATGACTTAGGTTCTGGGAGGCAGTGCAAAAAAATCTCTGCTTCCTTCAAGAGTACAGGCCTTTTGTCTGAATGATTCCTTCCAATAGCTTCATTGCTCCCAAGGCAGGGCATCCCCCATTTACTTCCCTCTATACAATCCTGTAGGACATTTGGGAGCAGAGGAATTTTCCACCCATAAGAAAAAAGCCCAGATGGCCTGGCAATGTTGAACTCCATTGCCTCAGGGGCTGCATTTCTATGTCTTTTCTAGTGATAATATGTCAAAACGCAAATATAGTTGGATTTCAGGCTCCCATGTGGAGCTTTTGCCTAGGAAATGTAGCTGATGTTCACATTATACTCTCATGTATTTATTTTTGTTGGTAAGTTTGAACATATTTTCCTCAGCCTGCGGTTCCCTTCCTGCTGGTTGTACACATGTAGTGAATAATTCATTCCTGAGAATATAATTTCACTTCCTTAGTCCTGATGTTTTTCTGCTGCAAATCCAGATGTGTGTTAAGTTCTCCTGATGCTATAATTAATAATAATAGGATCTGCCACTGATGGCAGCTGCATTTGCATGTTTCGGCTTGAGGTTCTATCAGCGGACATCTGAGTGCCTTGAAAGCATGCCCCACAGAGAGAGATGTGATTTTAGGATTATACTAGCTCTGTCTATTGGGAATTGTGCAATAGGAGACTTTAGGGAAAGAGGCAAATTAGTCCTCCATGGCTTACTCATTTAAGGTTAGGACATGGCCGGCTATAGAACTGATAGAAAACTTGTTCAAGTCAGTGTTGTCTTTGTCCAGTTTGTTTCAGCGTGTCTTCCCATGTTTGAATGAGATAGGGCATATCTAAAGCTGAGTCCAGGTTACGTATCAGGACAGAGTGAGCAAACGCATTTTGGGAATTAACTGCTATATATTTTCTGTTGATGGAAATGAATATGAGCATCTAGCTTTGAAAAAGCGTAACCCGGCATTTAGGTTGCTCCAGCTCTTTACTGGAGCATCTGTAAATCCTTCACAGTGCCTTGCCACTGGACTTGGGTTCCATCAAGCAGGACACCAGACATGTGCACCATGCCAGCAGCAGCAGATGGGGAAGTTAACAAAAGAAGGGATCTTTCCTGCAGGAAGTCTGCCGAGTAGCTGTAGGAAGGAAGAGGATGCTGTCCCTGAGTACCGGAAGGTCTGACTGCAGAGGACCTGAGAGAATCCTCCCTCCTGGAGGTTAGTCTAGCTGGGCTTGGGGCCAAATTAGAGAAAGTGCATTTGAGGGCTCCCTGCATGTGTTTGGTGATCTTGAAGAGAACACTCCCAGACAGCTCTGGCTTTATTGATCTAGTCACTGTCTTGCTGTTCCCCTGTTATAAAAAAGAATGCCTTCACAAAGTAGGAGTCCCCCAAAAAACACATTCAATTTCTTTGTCCATTCCCAAAATTAGCTGTGCAGCAGGGTTTCTGGGTCAGACCTACATGTAGTAATGTATAGATGTATACTAAAAATATATTGGTAAAGCTTGATTCTTTTTGTGAATGTAAGGTTGCTGTTTCTAAGGGAGAAGGCATATGGGATATAAGGAACATATGAAACATGAGTAAATAAAGCTGTCACCAAGAGCTTTAAATCTTACCACTAGGTCGATCCATACTCATCTGGTGATCTTGAACTTTTAATGAAAATGAATGCTCTAGTCCAGAATGATCTAATCCTCTAGTTGACAAAAAACACAGGAAATGAAAGGAGAAAGTGACGCGTTTCAACAAGCGTGGACACAAGCTTTGTGGGAAGCAGCCTGCTCTGGCCCTGAGAGAAAGTGGCTGGTGGATGCAGAATACAATGACCGTACATAGAATTGTAAAAGTACTGGCAAGAGAAGCTGTTACTATCTCAGTTTCTCAGCTGTATTCCCCCTACACTCATCCTCACTGTTTCTGTGTCTGTTTGAGTAAATTCAGGTGTTGTCTAAAGAAAAGTGCTGGAGAAAAGGCTATCAAGGTAAAATGCACAACACATTCAAAGCATCATCAGGTTTTACAAGTCTGTACCTGTGTTCCAGCCACTTGGGCTATATAAAGAGTCTTGCTTGCTTTAAAAAAGAAGCTTTATTAAGACATCTGAGTTCTCAGATGGCCCATGCAAAATATTCAACAGAGGGTAGGGCTTTGCATTTTGAGTCTGGCTTATACACTATACTTATGGCATACTTGAAGACACCCTGTACATCACATAATTCATTTGATATGACTCCATTTAGACTGTCTCACACCCAGAGACACGCAGCTGATCAGGTGCTGAATATGCATTATACCAAGAGGAACTGCAGACATGTCATACATCTAGACAGCCTCCAAAGAATAAGCGATGAAAATTGCATGCAAGGTCAGATGGGGGAGCAGTTGGATCATGGGCAGCAATTAGAACATCAAGAGGGGAATTCCTGTTGCAGGTCCCCACGCCTCCTGTGTGGTTGCAGTTGATCTGTGAAATTCAGGTCACTTGCCAGGTTTGTGTTGCTACATTAAACAGCATTACAGTAGGAACAACATTGTACTGCACAAGGCTTAAAATGAAGCCGCTGCAATACAAAATGAATGTGAAAGCCAAGAATGAAGGGACACGTAACCTTTTGAAATAAATATACGCACTTCATTTCTAAATTAAAAGCAAAACCAACTGGGAGAAGGGTTTAAATTTGCCTTTTCTCCCTTTCTGGAAGAAATTTTGTCAGTTGGTTTGGTGGGGCCCAAACCTGGGCCAGAAATGACCACAGTTAAGCAGAGCAGCATATGCCGAGCCAGTGTATCCAATGGCAATCAATCAGTAGTAAAGGAATTTTAAAAGAAAAAAAAAAACACAAAACAAAACAAACAAAAAACCCAACAAAACTTCTAAAAAAGAAAAGAGGAGCCAGCTGTGTCCACTGAGCATGGCATTAAGGGAGAAAGGCTGTGAAATTGGGAGATTCAGCTGATGGTGCACCAGCATGTGCAAGGCTGGGTTTCCGAGGGGACCTGCCAGCAGGATGCTGCCCTCACAGCAGGGAGAGAGAACAGGAGTGTGGGCTCTGTCCGCTCAGTGCAGTTGAATGGGATCACAAATAATAGATTATAGACATCTGCCTATTTGATGTGGGTGTGAAATCCTAAATTAGGTAACAAAATTGTGTTTTGTATTAATAACATGCATGCAATTTAGTCCATAATTTCCCTGAGAGAATGGCAAAGTTAAATAATTAAGCATACCTCAAAACAGGATTATTATAGGGATTAAGAGGAAAAAATATAGCTGCTAAAATTAAAAAAGGAATGTAGAAACAATGCCTCCAAACCATGGCTGTTGTACATAGCATTTTACATGTTAGTTAAACTAGAAACAGCTGAAAATGAGTAATCTGGATGCATCTATTAACCTTCCTCTTTAGTGAGAATGGTCTCTAAAACACTGCACATGTTGTTAATCACTTATAGAATGTCTGTCTCTAGGAAGCTTAGAGCATCTTCTAGGGAGAAGGATGGGTTTTCACCTGACATACAAGGTTAGGGTCAATTTTTTTGCATTGATTTGAGTGGATCTCCTGATCATTTTTTGTTTTCTTGGAATAACTGCATATTCACCATGTGTTAATTTAACCCCTCTGATCTGTGCCACGTACTTGACTGTTCACTTCACGTTTTCCCAATATATCTTTGTGTTCCATTATCACATACATCGATTGTTTTTAACTGACATATTTTTTCATATTTTAGTAATCTGAAAACAGCATTTTTTAGAATTTCCCAAATACATGAGCAGACACCAAACAAGGTAAATGTAAATCCAAGATGAATTAAAGATCGCTTAAACTACAATCATAGAACAGATAGATTTGAAAACCATGATGCTCGGGTTGTTACTCAGACAATGTGCATGCTTCCCTGTTATGGCCACTTCATCTGGAATTCTTGTGTCTGTTTACTTTACAATGACAGATAAATATTCCTTGTTGTCTTGGACTTTCTACAGAGTGGATCATCCACTGAGTACATGTAGTTCACATCAAGTGTTGCAAAGAACAGCAGCAGAACAATTTTCATTTGTGGTACATTCCTCTAAAAGGAAAATATTTTTAAAGTGAGCTGAAAGGGGAGACACTAGATTTAGTGAAGACATGTACCAATTAACCTGTAGAAGTCTCTCTCTGTCTCTCTCTCATATTCAGAGATCACAGCAGAGATGCTCACAGTTGCTTTAGCAGCTGCATGCACAAATTCATCAGCAGCGCATGCACTCCCAGCCCTGCTGAAGTCAGTGGAAGTTTTACCATTGATATAAATGGAACCAAGAACCCATGCTATGTTTCCAAAGGCTTTTCTTTCCTTCCTGATGTAAGTCCCCAGCCTTTACATTTGCAAAACCAGTTTTATACAGAGAGGAAAGTGTTACTAATGTCAGCTCTAATTTTAGACAATAAAATGTTTCCAATAAGAGAATGTCTTTGACTCAAAGCAATGCTAATTCTGAACATATTCATAAAAACATAAATATTGTTAGTATTTGGCATGAAAACCAATACTTATTTTTCCAAACTGACCCAAGTGGTCCAAAACCCAGGAAAAATAAAGGATCTACCTGATACATCTCTGTCTTATTAGTAGTGCCCATGCTCAGTTCTACTTTGAGCATGTTCACCATCTACTGAGACCTGAGCTGCATAGTGGGAGCTCACAAGTGTGACAACTGCATGCTGTATGCAGGGTCTCTAGTGGGGGCCTGTTTCACTCTCAGTCAGTGTCTCAGACGTCAAAAGAAAGTGTGGTCTGTTACCTACCTTGTGACAAAGCTACTCTAACCCGGCATCACTGAATAGGACAGTGCAGTCTCATATGTAGGCACATATACCTATAGCATATATCTGGAAAAGTTTGCCTTTAAAGAAAATGTTTCACTTCCAAATCAGAAAAATGTAAGGGAATAATTCAGTCAGCTGTACAGGAAGTACCCCTCTTTCACTATGGACTCAAATGAGTATTTGACTTCAAGAGCTGAGTGGGCCAAATAATTTATTATGACTGCACACGTGTTTGAAGTACTTTGCAAGGTTGTTTCAGATACCCCTTTTAATAATCTTTGACAAGTCAGAACACACCCTCTTAATTATTGATCAGAGAAGCAAGCAAAGATGCAAAAGAGCGTCTTTAGAAAAAAAATGTTTTCCCTTTGGTTGTGTCCCTTTACAAGCCAATACCACAGGCCCAGAGGTGCTGTCTCCTGGATCACCTAGCTTGGTTACAATCATTAAGTCAATGTCATATATTAAGACTAAATTTCTTCATCATAATAAGATTGAATTGAGTAAAAAGCCCTGAAGATTAATTTTACTATCCCAGTTCCTAAAGCCTTTGTCTTTGGTATCAGATACATTCGTCTCAGAAAACCTGTATTAATAACATCAGTCGAAACAGCAGGAACGGGTCAGTGTTTCACATGTAAGACAAATTAGCCCTATTGAGTTTTAACAATGTACAAGAATATATGAAAGTTACTTTTCCTTTCCAATAATCTTTTATAATGTATTTAGGCATTTTGTTAGAATCTAATTTAAAATTACTAAAACTATTATTCCTGATTTCCAGTATTTCCCACCAGTGATATTTTCTGGTCAGTGTCCACATTTCTGGCTGTAGTCCCCAGGACCATTGCGTGGTTTCTCCCTCAAACCAATTGTGTACAATCTCTGGAAAAACAACCTTCTGATTGATCCTGTTTGCAATATGAACATACCCGAAGGTCCCAATATTCCTGGGAAAAAATGAAACTGAGCAGTGCCTGTCACATGTAAATTAAAAGGGGAGGACTACTACATATCCCGAAATAGAGACATGCAGAAAGTGATGTCCCTTGACGCTGATTGATTAAAAAAAAATCCCCAAAAGCTTTAATGTAATTCAGTCTCCTACTACTGGATGTCTGATAGCAACACCTTAGTTACTCACACACTGAGCATGATGCCATAAACCAGATTGAAAAGTGTATTTGTAACAAGATCTTAAACCTGACCTGTCAAACCAAGGGAGGAATTGTTTGTTCATTTTATCTTTTTTGGCAGGAATCGCCTGTTTCATGGGCATATTGAGTACATATTCAGCCTTTCCGTGCCAAAGTTCTTTGTTCAAGGTAGAATGAGTAACAAGTCTGGTTATTGCTAGCATAATTTCTTGATGCACAGTTTCAGTTGCTTGTCAGAGAGAGACATGGGGGTAGAATTCATCTTGCCGATTTAGACTTCAAAATTTAACATAACACTACAGCTATTCAGTCGATCAAATGTAATGATTGAGGTTTAGATGCATTTGATTAGTCTTTTAATATCCAGTGACTGCAGTGGTCTCTTTGGCACCTGGCTCACGTGTAGAAACCTGAGTTTGCGTTTCTTCATGTGGATCCAAATTTCTCTTTGGATACTGGATTGGGATTTGTACAAAGAAAAATTGCCTTCAGGCTATTTGCTTGTTCAGTTCAAAGGCTAGCACATGCAGTATCTCAAAGGACTAGTACTCTGCAACCTCAGAGAAATTTTGGGCAATTTCTGGTGCCGACTATGTCTAGCTCCCAACTTTTTCTGCAGACAGAAGATGGAGACTATCTTTTGGCTTCCACAAATGCTTGTGATAACAGAAGACTCAGCATACAGGTATCTGATGCCTGAAGCCAGTGTTTCAGTTCTGTTTTAGCTATTTATTTATATTCCAGATTCATTAATTTCACTCTGCAGTTGTGGGCAGAAATTTTCCTGTGTGAGTCTAGAATAAAATTCTCACTCCATGGCTGGTCTGAACTACATGGTAGGTGCACAATACAGTGCTCCCCTGAGAATAGATATTTCAAGATCAAGAGGGACCTTTATGCCTGTTCTCCATCACCAGCATGTATCTTTGGACAGAGCTTAGAGTAGGAATTATTTGATAAAAGGAAGTGGGGATGTAGACAAGGTTCTTTTTCAAAAGATCCAGTGGGAAATTGCTGTTGCTACAGATGCTGTTCTGGGTTCCTCAACAAACTAAGCTTGTAAGTGTGTATTTTGGAGTACTCCTGTGTTGATATTTGGTCTATGCTTTTTGCTGTCAATAGAGACCCTAAACCACCATTTGTTTCTGTGGAAGCTTTGCTGTCAGATTGTCTTTCAAAGGGGCTGTTTTTCAGTCTTGTGCAAGAAAATAAATTCCAGCACTTTCTTTCCTCCCCAGCTCTGCTCTGCAAGTAGGATTTCGTAGTAATTCTGGGTAACTGCATCTGTGGAGTAACACCCTTTCAAAGGCTTCACTTCTCTGGGTCATATTCTTTGTAACCTTCTTATCTGTCATGAGGTTTGGCAGAAATGCACGTTTTGAATCCCAGCCCAGCATTTCAGGGACATGGATAGCTCAGAAGAGCAATTCCCAAAGTTACTGTGCTAATGTGACTGCTGTCAGCACTTGTGAGGTTGCTGATGTTGATCTCATCAGCTCTCTGATTAAAGTAATTGGCCAGTATGGAACAACTTTTGACCACTAGCCAGTGTTCCGGAGTATGGTTCAATACCAGTGAGTTAGAGCAGTGCACTCTGTATAAATACAGTAGTGGTAGAAGTGGACAGAGAAAAATAATAATAAAAAAAAGAAGTGGTGTCATGGAAGAAATTCCAAACCCTGAAGCACCTTAGATGGTGGTGTCAAAATCAATAATGGAACTAGAAATGCTGGATTCATGTGAAACTGAACCAGAAAATATATTTCAAAACTTGCTGAAGGGAACAGTCCAACAATAATGGGGAAACGTGGGCGGATAGAAAAGGCTTCCCATGTCTCTTTTGTATGTTTCTCTATCAAAATGACAAAAGACCAGTTGTCTCTAAGGAATAGTAGTTGCAAGCTTGGAATTCATTAAAAAACAATCAGTAATACTGGAATTGGTATATATGTAAAATGTGGTGTTTGTGCTTTAATTCCAGTCTGTTTCTTATGCTCAAAGTATCATTTAACTTTAAATACTTTGGTTTGTTTCATCGCTGTGTCAGACATGTTCTTACAGGCTGGGTTCTACAAAGTGAACATCACCCCTGCACTTACAAGGGTCCTTATTCATCTAATTGTGACACCTAATAGAATTTTACCAGCTCATCTGAATGAATCAAGTTGTAAACTACAGTATCTAAGAAGATAAGGATTTCAGTTCATTTCTGAAATTTGTGCCACTATTTGAAATTACATGACAGCACACCATTTTGCAGTTTTTATTTACCTTTTCTGAATGCCCCTATAGCCAGTTCCTCCAAAAAGTGCATAAATCTACCCTATGTGTTTTATAAAACTTACCCTTGACAAGGTAACTTTCATTGCAACACCTGCCTATGGCATGCAGTGAAAAATGCATACCATGTTGTGGAATCCTGGGAAGATCCTCTCCAAAGAATCATCAGTGAAAAAGCTGTCACTTGACCAGATTAAGTGGTTAATCTGGTTTTAACCAAACTGCAAGTACAGCGTGCCCTCAGTGGTGTTCCTTTGCCTCTTGTGCTGGAAGGGACTGACCATGTGTAGAGAAGTTACTGGCCAGCACACTTGTCCAGCCATGGGAGTCAGATATGAGGGTGGCTGGATAGTAAGGAATGGGTACAGGAGAAGCAAGAGGGACTGAGAGCTGGCTGCTGGAGGGGCCAGTGGTGCAAGCCAGCTGTTAGAGAGACCAAAGACTGTGAGTGTCAGCCACTGGAGAGACCATTGGTCTGGACATGCTACCAGAGAGATCTGTTTGCTTATATGTGTGTGCCTGTGCATGAGGTACCAGGGAGGCAGGGGGACCCAGGGCCCAGCTGTTGAAAAGCCTGAGTGTCCAAAGCCACTTCCTGGGGGATCTGTAGTGAGTGTGTGTGTGTGTACAGGTGCCTGTCAGAGAGGAGGTTTGAGTACCAGCTGTTGGAGTGGGTCTGTGGGTGTCAGGCACCTGTCTCTGCAGGTGGCATCAGCTGAGGAGACCAGGGATGTAGGTGCCAGCTACTGGATAGACTGAGTAAGGAGGGATTTATATTGTATATATCTGTATATATGCATGTTTTCCACTAGTGGATTTTCATCTTGATTGCCCAGAGAGGGAAACAGGATCAGGCCACTCGTTATGTTTTTATTTGTGTGGGCGTTTCCTGTGTATGTTTGTCTGTGTGGCCAGTGGGCTACATATATGCACGTTGCATGTATGTGTTTGTGTGTGCTTCTAGGGAATACATATACAGCCTCACCACTGGCTGGATATGAGGATATGGAGATACAGTAGGCTCACCTCTGTTGAGCTGTTGAGTTTGGCAACCCCTAACACAGAGTTTATCCTGTTCACCTTGAACCTGAGTGACCTGGACTACAAAATGTCCCTGCCCATGGCAGAGGGCGTGAAACTAGATGATCTTTAAGGTCCCTACCAACCCAAACCATTCCATGATTCTATGAAACAGCTGAGTTGCTCAGTCTTTTTTTGTGCATAGCATCTTTGCTTGAATACTGTAGAAGTTTTGTAAAAAGGAGCCAAACATGGAGTTTCAGCTCTGAATCATTTCCAGAAGAGGAGAGAGGAACATTCTGGGAGCCTCGCAGCCATGAACCTTGATTAGTTTATCTTCTTACAGCAAAGAAAGTGAATCATAAGCCCATGCTGAACTGAAACAAAAGCTTAAATCTAAACACTACCTGTCCTGGGTTGAAAGCACAGCGAAGTTAGGCTTAAAGACTCTCTGTGGATAACCACAAAGAGAAGTGCCATGCTCAGGTGACAGTCAGGATCTACTCTCCAGTGAGGACACTTCAGAAATTTTTTTTTGTCCTAAAAGCTTCTCAAAATCCATAAAGCTCTGTCATTTCAAGTATATTGATCCAGCTTTGACATGTGTTGTTTATAAAGATTGCAGCAGGCACTGATGCTAGGGAAGACAGATCCATATTACCACCTTACTCCTGCCCTGTGTGTAACATATAAGCTGGCATGTGTTATGGTCATGTTGTAAAAACTCACCCTCTCTCTTAGATCTGACACTTCTTTGCTGAGCAAGACAGTAGTACCTTTCCAGCGACCCTGTTCCTTGGGATTACACAAGGCTTCAGTGGGTGCAAACAAATACAAGTGTTGTTACCTTCAGCCACAGCTGTTTTACTAGTACACATCAAAAGAAAGACGTGGAGATCATTATAGCTGATTAGACCCTTATGTAGATAGTCCAGCATACTTGAACAAGGGCTTGATTTTAAATGCTATGGCAAAGCATGCAGTATGGGTGACTCTGTCAACCAGAAAACATCTTTTTTCTTGAAAGTCACTAATGACTGGCTTATGCTGTGAGGTATAACAGGTGCCTATACCAAATTTGGATAGATGTAGATGCATTACATCTATTTAATATTTAATCTAAGTTTGGTTAACACATGCACTAATTTATGAATGGCAATCAGACAAGGATATTGGAAAACAGCCTGTTTTTACCCACATAATAGCTAACCAAATGGCCAACAATAGAATTTTCAGAGAAGTAAAATGCTTCCAGTGGATCTGAACTTACTATTCTTAGGAGTAGTTACACATTGTGTTGCTTTTCGTGCATCAGAACAAGAGCAGACCAAAAGAAACCTCTCTCACTCAGGTCACTCCAGCTGTCTTTTCACAGCAAAGTGCCTATGTGCAGTTTCCAAGTACCTAACAGTCTGCTTCTCTCCTTCTCTGCATGGAAACAATTCCCCCGTCCCCCAAAAAACAATCCAAAAAACCCCACCCCCAAACAGAGAACTAGTACCAAATGATCAATAAAATACGCACAAAAATGTGTGACTTATTACATTTTATACTTCATCCTGTAACCATTATAAAAGTTCTTACAACATTTTGGCAGTCATTTCTACAAAGCTGCTCTGTATTGGAGAGGGAGCATATGCACCATGTGATATGACATCTGCCACAGTAAGTAAGCTTTTAATTGAATATTTGAGGAAATAAACATGTAAAACCCATGTAACTTGATGTCAAATAAGTTATTGTTGCCTCAAGGCTTTCTTGATTTTTTTTCCATTTTTATTTTTGGCAGGAAAGTTTGAAATATTGTACATATTGGAGACAGGAGCACTTCACATACAATCGTCCATCAGGACAGAAAACATAACGTTGTATTATTGCTNTATCAAAGTGGCATTTGGGATCTGAGATTAACAATGTCTCTGCTCACATCTAAATATATATACTTAGTGCAGAGAGGAAGAAAGGGAATTGACACACATTCAATTGACTGCTGTACCAGTACTAACCAGAAACATCTTTCTTACATTACCTCTGTGTTTCTTTTTACTCCTGTAACCTTTCACAAGCAGTGCAGTGTTTTCTCTCTCCCCCTATCTTACAAATGCACATATACAGACACAGGAAGCTGGTCCCGCTCGGAAAAGAATGATGTCGATCCATCCCTCCCTAACCTCACCATCTTTCCTTGCCCCTCCTCTTTGCTTTCCCCTGTGCTGCATGCTGGCTTCAGGTGGAGCGTGTGAGCAGAGCTAGAGATTAGCTCCTCAGCAGGGAACATATCCCTCTCGATAGACCCTCCTAGCTCACTTTTCAACTTTTTGCCTCATCTGCAGTAGTTGTTTTTTATGTCCTCAGTGAGACACCTGCCAATACCACATACTGTAATACTGTGGTGGGATAATAGATTTAGCTTTCCCCATCTATTCAGTATCTGGTGGTGCTGCAGATCTCACATTCTCATTTGAGTAGCCCATGCTGGGCTGGCACCTGTGAGTTTCCTCAGGCAGTGTACTCCATACTGGAAGCTCACTCTTCAGGATCAGGCTTTCTTTTTGACCCCCCCTCAATTCACTGACAATGATGTCAACAGTGATGGTCTGTGCAGCTTCTTGCAGGGTCCTTCCCTGCGTCATTGCTGCATTTATATCCACACAGCAAATCTGCATAGGCTCATTTGAATTAATTTAGTGGGTGAGATTTTGTGAGGCCCAAGTCTCAGATGCTTTACTAAAAAAACCCCAAGTCCTTGATATTTTAGGCCTAATTCTCCCTTCATATCTGCTGATCTTATTCTCTTCTAATTCACCCGGGCCAGGTCCTCCTCTCATTTAAGAGTACTATAAACTCTGATTTCCACAAGCACAGCTGTGAAAAGAGTGAAAGGCTGGACCAAGGGAGTTCCTCTTTTCATTAATTATGCCCTTCTGCCACAGAATTTCCTCACCCATATTTGGCATGGATTTATCTTCTACAAGGCCATGCTACTAATTAGCCACAAACCCAATATCTTCTAGCTGTTTAAAGCTCTTCTCTAATAGTTCCTCTATTTTTTCATTGAGCACACTACCAGACACACACAGAAAATCAGACTGTGATGGCTGAGTAATACCAAAAGAACCACAGACTCACTGCAGACAAGACATGTCAAGCATTTAGATCAAGGGAAGGTGCAGCCACTTGTTAGAGTTCTCTGGAGCAAGGCCTTACACAGTCCTGTAGCAGGATCTCAGCATGCTCCCAACGTGCAGAATTCCCTTGAGCTCTCAGGCTGCAGAAGAGGATGTAGGGGATCTGTCACAGCTTCAAGGAGGCTTAGCAAGATGGCTGTTGCCCAGAGAAGTTGTGATGACTGTTGCCCTCCCTGGCAGTGTTCAAGGCCAGGCTGGATGGGCCTTGGAGAAACCTGGTCTGGTGGGAGGTGTCCCTGCCCATGGCAGGGGGGTTGGAACTGAGTGATCTTTAAGGTTCCCTCCAACCCAAAATATTTTATGCTTCTATGATTCTATGACTTCATTTTGAAAATGAGGAGCCTATACATTATGGTTCCCTCTGTAGTATTTAATTGGTTATGAAATTCCATCTGTTTTACTTCTTTTCATATTTTCAACTAGGCTGATAAAGCTTATAGCAGGGACATGTGCTGGTTCTGAAAAAGCAAATACAAGATCTAGAGGATTTGGTAACTGGCTAGGTGGAGCAGGGGATGATCGAGATGGAAAAAAAATATTTTTTTTTTTAGGAAAAGGCTATTAATAGGATACTGAAAGGTCTCATACTGAGTGAGACACCCGAGGTTAGGGATTTAGGTATGAATACTGATAGTGGGACAAATGAATGGCAGCCTATGCACTCACCAGGCACACTGTTTCAGGTCCTTGTCTAATTTAGGCAGCATCGTAGATAAGCTGATAAAGTATGGGTTTGGGGATCAGGTAGTGAGGTGGATCAAGAACTGGTTAAAGGGAAGAAGTCAGAGAGTTGTAGTCAATGGGACAGAATCTAGTTGGAGGTCTGTGACTAGTGGAGTCCCTCAGGGGTCGGTACTGGGACCGGTGTTGTTCAATATCTTCATCAACGACCTGGATGAGGGTACAAAATGTATCCTCAGCAAGTTTGCTGATGACACTAAACTGGGAGGAGTGGCTGACACACCAGAGGGTTGTGATGCCATTCAATGAGACCTTGATAGACTGGAGAGTTGGGTGGGGAGAAACTTAATGAAATTCAAGAAGGGCAAGTGCAGAGTTTTGCATCTGGGGAAGAACAACACCATGCACCAGTACAGGCTGGGGGCTGACCTGCTGGAGAGCAGTGTAGGAGAAAGGGACCTGGGGGTCCTGGTGGACAGGAGGATGACCATGAGCCAGC